>CM057822.1:33968282-34280782 GCA_030067965.1 Latrodectus elegans | reverse complement strand
TCAATTTTTTTTTTCATCCTAACTTCTTTTTTATACTTTCTAATCTCTTTTCAACTTTCATTCTAATTCATGTCTCTGTAACCATATTTTTTCTATTTGAGATAACTTGTACTATTTTCATAGAATTATTTTCTTTCCATTTTTTTTTAAAAAATTTCAATCTCAAAAGGAAGTTTTATCAATCTTAAAAAGATCATATTAATTCTGAATGAGAGAAGATTTAATCATATTTATGAAATAGAATTTACCAGTTTAAACAAGAACCTGGTTTTTAAAGTTGTTATAATAATCTAATATGCAATATTTATCACTTTCAAATTAAAAGCAAATATCAAAATATTAAGGGATATTGTAAAAAAAAGATATTTTTTTCTACAATAACATTTTTTCTAGTGAAATTCTTTCAGCAAGATTAATATTTTTTCTGAAGCTTATAACATGCAGTGTTTGTTATCTTCAGAAATAATTTTACAATTAAATCTCATTTGAAATTTTCATACAAGAATTTTAAACTTTCAAAAAAGCTCATGTTGAAAATCTTCTAACCCTGTTAAAAAGTTTAAAAAAAAAATCCCAATTTTTTTTTATAAATTTTAATTTTATTTCTTAATAAGCAAATTTTAGTTTTGAATTAAAAGCAATCATCAATGATATTGCAAAAAGTTCTTAAAAATATTACTGAATCAACTATAACTCTGATCTAGGTAGCTTGAGTTCTCCAATCTAAATTTGTAAAATTGAGCGATAATTCTTTGTTAATATTTTTCTTATGAATTCCTTAAAAAGATTAAAAGAATCTTATTTACTTCTATAACAGCTTGCATATCTTAATATTTAGATTTTGATCCCCAAAAGAATTTCTTTTTTATCATTCTTTAACAATTTCGAAAAATATTTCTTATACTTCCTTATCCACACTCTTTTTAAAAATTAAGATAAAAATTGATAGTTTCCTGGAACCATTCTGAATTTGTAAAATTGTTATTAGTTCTACGGTAAATTTAAGCAAATATGTGTTTCATAATAGGTAAAAAATTCTTAAAAAATATATATATATATAGTTATAAAAAAAACATTTTGTAACATTACAGGATTTATAGGGGACTGCTGTTTATAAAATGTGTTTAGAACTTCATTATGAATTAGTCTTCATGACACTTTTTTATAGCTTCTTAAAATCTATATTTTTGTAGCTCAAATGAGTTGAAACGAACAGTCATTTATAACTGTTTCTTTATTTTTTGGTGCTCTCCATTAATTATTTTATGGGAACAACTCCAAACAAAGTTATGTGATTATAGGAATAGACTAATAATTTAAAGACCTTATTGTTAGGAACTTTTATAATGTAAAAAATTATGTTCTGTACCATAGATTACTAATTATTTAGGAAAATATAATTCTTCAAAAATGTTTGTGACATTAAGTTGGCTACGTTGTATGGATTTTGATTTTGCCTCCCTTTACAAAAAGTACTTTTCTTTGATTAATGCTGTTGCTTTGCACATTTGAAGTGAGAACAAATTTACATTATATCTACTTTGCTTTGATTTTATATTTATTATTTTATGATAACTTCCTGAACTTGTGTTAAATTGCATATGATTTTTTTAATTATGCATAGAAACTCCTAAATTTTCCACTGCTGACAAAAATTTGAACCTGAAAATATTGAAGTCACTTCTAATCAACTTCTTACTCTTACATTGATTACATTATCCTTAAACAAATGCTAAAATTTAAAAATGTTTAAAAATAAATTCAAGATCAATATTAATATCAGAAAAGAACTGAATGAATTTAAGTTGAAAGACATGTATTGGAAATCTAATATGAAATACATTTTAACTCACCATCCTTCACCTTGTTGGTATAAATCATTTAAAATGAAAATTACCTAATGTTTCATACATTGTCATCATGAAAAAAATTATACTTTCATCATCAGAATGATTAAATTAAACAAATTAGTATTAACTGCATGTTTGCAGCTGTATACAAAAGTAATTTATTTCCATATTTCTATAATTAATTTTGAAATTATTATATGAAACTATTAGTTTTCCTGTTTAATGAAATTATCAAGTGTACTAGTTTATCAATTTTCTTCTTTAACTGAAATTAACATTTAAATACTTCATATCATATGGCATTTCATCATTTCATATCATAAGTAAATATATTTAAATGTAAAATCTATTTTTTTAAACTTTAGCATGTAATTTAATATTAAATGGGCCAGATAAAGCAATGAAATCTTAATCTGTAACTTCTAAGTATAGTAATTAAATTGAATCGTTTTTTTTTTTTTTTTTTTTTATTTTATTTTTTTTTATTTATTTATTTTTTTTTATTTTATTTTATTTAGCATTTTTATTCTTTAATCATTTTTGTACAAATAACTTATTAATGTCCTAGGTTATCACAGTATGCATATGGATTTACATTCTAGTAATAATAGTTGGAGTTATTATATGTTATGATACCTTGGGTTCTTCAAAATATTGGAAAACTAATGAGAATTCTAGCTCCTTCAACTTTTTTAAAAAAGCACAAAATGCTTGGAAACTGAGGTATTGATGTGACTTTTCTTTTCTTCATAAATATTTACTTTGGTTATTTTTTAAACTAAGTGATTCTAAATATGATTTTAAGCTTTTCTTCTTTTTTGTAATTTCATAAATTGTATTTTATGATCTATATGATTTGGTATATCTTTCAATTGCTTTTACACCTAACAAAATTACATGCACAATAAGAATAGAATTCATTATTAAGTTTATATATATCTATATATATATATCATTTGTTACATTCTTATATTTTTGCATTAAATGATGCTGAAAAAGTGTTTATATTGATGTTTCTAAATAATAATCTTTTCTGTAATATAACCAAAATGATGCAATAATTTCTCTAATTATAACCAAAATTCTGATTGATTTAACATGATGGTGAATGCTTAGTATTCTAACTTTCAATTCAATAGTTAGTGGTTTGGAATCCACTTTAAGCTATAGGTCCCTATCAAATTAATCAGTATTTTAAAAAATAACTAAATAACAATTAGGTTTCAGATTTTTTTATAGTGTTACAACAGTTATCTTCTAACTGGTAATAATACTGTTGTCAGGAATTTAAAAAAATATTCATTTTTTCTGAATGTATTCATTTTTTCTAGCTGTAGGTTTAAAATCTTTTTTATTGGTCAATGTCTATTTAATAATGACATGAAACAGTGTAATTACAAATAATGAAAAGAAAATGTGTAATGATACAATATTTTTAACAACCCAGAAAGAATACAGAATGAACTTAAAAAATTATTTTTATAATGATTTATTAATAAATATGTAATTGGCTAAAAGAACCTATACAATCGACTATCTGCTGAGCAATAAAATTGAATTATTAATAAGGATCAATATAGGTTGAAATTAAAATCTTGCTTGAAATTAAAATCTTAACTATTTTATGGTTTAAATAAATAAAAATAATCAAATGCTCAGTCACTATATTGAAATGGGAAATCTAAGGAAGTAGAAGAAATCTCTTCATAAACACCCTTTGTACCAGTTATAAAGGATTTAAAACTTTTCTGATAATTTAGTTTTATTATTAAAATTTTGTTGTGGATCCATATTTTTACAAATGACTCTTTTTTTTTTCATTTTAAAATTTGAGTAGTTTAAAAAGAATTTCAAAAACTATTAGGCTATTTATTGACAACATCACAGAAATAAAAAAGAATAAATTTACTGTCAATAAAAGTTCAATTGCTACCACTTTATGTAGCAATAAAATTAGAGGCATTATTTTTTCTGGTGTTTAATAAGGATATTTTTATGTTGCAAAAAATTTTCAAATGAACTGATTACTAAAATTACAAAAATCAAAAAAAAGATACATGAATGATTTAAATAATTCAGATCTTAGTCTCATATGGAATGTTTTAATATAACTTTAAAAAATCTTCCTGATCTTTGTTACAAAAATTTAGAAATATATATATTTCTGAAATAAAAAATTCTATTTAAAAAAATTAAAGTACAAAAGATACCTTTCATATTCAAATATTTTTCAATATGGCATTATTTCCTTTCAATAAAATGGATTTTTAGGTATTAATGTAACATGAAATTTTTGGATTACTATCTTAAATAAATTATTTTTAAGGAATCCTTTTTAATGATTACTGGATACTATCCTATAGGAATAGTTATAATTATATTGTATTAAAACCTACAGGAACATGTGGTAAAAAAACTCATTTTATTTTCAATAATGATGAAACTATTCAAAAGAATTTTTTAAATAAAATTGTATAGTGCTCATAAAATACCTTGTCTATGGTAAAATTCATAATATTCACAAATACAAGTAAACAGTTACCATAAGTCAATAAATTAAATTCATAAAATGCAGGTGAATTGAGAGGTTACAGTTTTCTTTCAAATTCATAAATTTACTTTAATCATTTTTTCTTCATATTACACATAATTATGCAATTTTAACTATGCTATGAAATTAGCTAATGATATATTCACAAAGAACTAAATTAGCTTTACTGTAACAAATATTTTAATCTTTTTATTTCCATATTGTTAATCATTCAAGTTAGAAAAAATACAAAATTAAATTCTAGTTCTCATGAAACATTTTTAATTATTAATAAATTTTGCGAGAGCACAACTAAATTATTATTTTAATTTTTTATCAGTTCAAATAATGATATAATTTTTGATTAGTTAATGCTCTGACATTTAATTTGTTTCAATTTCCATTTTAAATGGGATGTTTAGAATGGTTCAAAATTAATCTTAAATCAGTAATAACAGTCATATTAGCTCTTGACAAACAAAAAATGACAATAAGACAAATATATTCTTAGTTTTAAATGCAGTTCATTTTTAACTATTTGATGCCACTCGTGATTATTGTTAATAAGAGAAATTTTAAGAAAATATTGTAGAATGATAGTCTTGATTAGTAAATATAAAAAAGATTATATGTTTATTAATAGAAAAAATTAGGTTTTTAATTTATCATTTTACAATTTATCTGTTCTTATGTTATGCATATTTGATTACTATATTTTTTATTTAATTTATAATTCAGATTGAAATTCTTTTGTTGCTGTGCTGACATTAGTGAAGAGAATGAATTTATTTATGTAGAAATTTCAACATTTTTAGCTTCATTTTTAAATGTAAGTATTTATTATGTTATAATTTTTTACTTGTAATTTAATTTAAAAAATTGCATTCTAATGTATCTATGTGCAATATATACATTTTGTTTTTAAATATGTTTTTTCCTCTTTATATTGCGTAATTTTTGTTACTAATCATTTTCATTTTTTTTATAATTTATGATTGGTTCATAGCATTGATTTTTGTATTACATTTCAATTAATACTAATTTAATAATATAAATATATCTTTTTTTTAAATTTTGCTATCATTTTTCTTCAAATTTTGCCTTAAATATTTTATTAATTACAGTTTCTTGTTTTAAAAAATAGTCCTTTGTACTTCTGCTTTTCATTTTGTATAAATTTCTCCTTGTCAGATAGTCTGTCAGATTCATTTTTACTGAAAATGAATCTGACAGACTATCTGAGACTTATAAATTATTTTTAAACTTATTAGAAAAATTAAACTAATATAAACACAACTAATGTAAACTAATATGCCTAAAATATTTTTCAACTTAGTTCAATTTATATATGCTTTCACTTAAATTATAAACAATGCAAAATTAAAAAGTTAGACTTAGGGTATACACATAATAATTTATTCTATTAGTATAGTTATTTCATATTTTTCTCAGGCAAAAATATGTCTATCAAATTATGATAATAACTAAAAAACAGTTCACAAATACCTTTACAGTCAATAGTTCTTGTGTTAGAAGAAAAAGTAAAACTGTGTGTAAATTTTTACACATTGTGTAGTAAATACTATTTATTTGATAAAGTAAATAAAATATTTGTGTGCATTTATTATTTATTTTTAAAAAAAGTGCTATGTAAACTTATTTTTAAATAAATTACAAAGGTCAATAATTAATAAAGATACTAAATTACTTTCTTTTTTTCCTTACATTTGAGCATTGGTTCCTCAAATATTGAATAGAATACACTTTCAAACAAGTATTTAACAGCCTGGTGCAATATATCTTTAAGTGCTTTGTCCTCAAATATTTCACATATATTTATCAACATCAAAGTGTTGAATTAGTTTGTTCTGTTTATCAAAAAATCTACAAAACAAATTATTGCCTGCAAGGCCTGCATTTAACAAAGTGTTTAAATGTTATAAAATGATTCCATCTTTTGTTTGCATCAAATGCATATTAGTTGCTATTTTAATATGCAGTGCTTTGATACATTAAAATAATCTCTTATAAAATATTGGTATTTTTAATTTATTTTATGCATCAGATATGAATAATTTAAAACTGGTCTTTTAAAAAACAAAATTTATATCACTTGTGCAATACTTGGAAATGTGATCACCTATTTATTACTTCAATCGGGGAATTAACTGTTTTATAAAAACTCTAAAAATTATTGGAAATTTATCTTATATAATTTCAATATATTTATTTCAATGATTTTAGTTAATATATAAAATTGTTTAATATTAACAAAGTGTTTAAAAACCATGTTTGAAAATAATTAACCTATATATATAAATAGCTTTACATTATTCTGAATATTCCCCTCAGAAAATAAATATATAACCATTTTTAAATTTTCTATTTTTATTCAGTGATTTAATTCAGTAAATGTACATTTCAGTTAGACATATTTTTAAATAACATTTGAATTTTTAAAGTTTATATTCTGCAAAATTTTAACTATGATTTGAGGACAAACAATAATTTTATATATAATTTTTTAACTTTTAGGACAGTGATCTTGTTCCCACTGATATTTTAGCAGGTATCATTACTTTAAGTCATAAACATGCTCTAGAAAGAAGAAAACATTTGTTGAATGTACGATGTTTATCACAATCAGAAACATGGTTAGGTAAGTATTTCTTAATTATAAGGAAAAATTTTTATTTTGTTATTTGTGTGATTTTTATTAGTTTTATTATGTAGTAATAAAAATAATAAATATATTCATAGTTTTTTAAACGTTATTTGAATGTTTTATATAAACAGTTAGAAATTTCAGTTTAATTGATAAAATATTTATAACATTGAAATTCATTCTATTTAAGCTTTCCTTAAATCTTTGAAGCATTTCATTTAAAAATATTAATAAAGTAGTCAATTTATGAACTTCATTTACCTTAGTAAAAAAAGAAGGAAAATATAATTTAATTGCGCTGGGAAGCACTTAGATATTTCAAATTATATTATTTATGAATATTGATTTTTTAAAATAACTGAAAAAAATGTTCATTTTTTTAGTATTCATGTAAAATTAAAATAGCTCTTTTATCTTTCAAAAATTATTATTTGTATATAATTTATTTTATTGAAAAAATTTGTTGAGAACAAGATTTTTTCAAGTCATGAATATATGAAGTTCAGGAGGATCTGAAATTGAAATTTCTGAAGCTACTTCTTATTTATATCAAGATATTTATGATTAATGATTAAGATTATTCAAGATATTTAAGTGTTAATAAAAACTGAGATCTTCATAATCTTAAAAGAAATTAAGAGTATCAGTGATATATTATCTAAATAAAAGAAAGTCAATGATGATCAATTATGAAAATATACCAATCAGGACTTAATGATAGACCATTGAATTTAGTCATTAAAACTATAATATTAAGACTTTATGAGCTTAATTAAAAATATTACAAAGATTAACATAGTATATTGGGAGCTTTGTGAAACAATTTGAAGTATGCTTTAAATTTATTTTGTAGTGATTCTATTTGTTTCTTTACTACTTAATATTTATTCTTCAATACATAATTAATATAGTTTTTCCAGTTTAATTAATTAAGAACTAAGAACAAAAAATATAACTATGTATAAAATATGAATGTCTTTCAGTAAATCTCAATTTATGGTGCAATTATATGTGCAAAAATGTCTGCTTTATTTGAAATACTCAATTTCTTAGTCATTAATATTCATTTTAAATCTTTATAATTCTCTATAATCTGCACAATAAATTTGTTAATTTTCCTATGTTTAAATTGTTGATGATATATATATATTCCCAATAACATCTTTCATTTATCAAGTTATGTTAATGTATAAAATCTATGTTGACGTGTAATTTTTTTTATTTTTGTCAATAACTGATAGTTTACTGTTTAAATAAGCCATAAAAATATAAAATCTCACATATTTTTGTAAAATTTGTCCATTTTTACTTTTTCTACTGTATATTTTATTTTAGAAAATTTTGAAATAGTCTAAGGATATCAATTATCAAATTAAAAAAAATACATTTCATTATGTTTTTAGCAGAACTACAGAAAAAATATTTAAATAAAAATCACTTACTTTTAAATTTCACGCTAATGATGCATAGCAGCTTGGAAAGAAGCTCGCCAAGTAACACTTTCAAATGTAAAGTCGGTCCTCGGCGAGACCTCACCAAAATAATAAACGCGAACTTCAATGACAGCAACGCAAGGAGAAAAGAGCGAAGTTCCAGTTTGAGAAACGTCGCTGTTCTATTGTTGCCATACCGACAAGTTAAAAGTTAGTGACCTTTGCTAACTCCGGATCCCATTGGCAAAACTTTAAGGCACTCGCTGTTTTCAAAGCAGCTGAACATTTTTCTAGCCATGTGTAAATCATTTTTGACTCTTTATTCTGTTTATGCAAAACTGTTGTGTATAAATAGCAGATACCTCTTCAGTCAATCTATCTACTTCGTGGTCAGACTGCTGATCGTCATGTTAGTAAAACTGCTCATATTGATTCATTGTACATATTAATGCATTGTAAATAAATTTAAAGTATTTGTTTTAATTTAGACTTAATATTTAATCGGAATTTAATCACGTCTAAATTTTTATGTTATTTTATAAATTTTTTATCTATTTTTTTTTAATTTTGAAAATTATTTAAGTTTAAAAATATGTTTTATTAATTAGTTTCCATCGATTTGAAACATTTAATTTGAAACAGTTATTAAGTATAATTTATTAATGCTTGCGTTATACTGACTAGGAGATATCTATTTGCATAGTTTTAAATTTAAAAAATGTTTTCCCTTAGAAAGCAAACCAATACCAGAGTGGATGACAACTGCAAATGCTATATACTTTTTGAGGATTGCAAAAAGTACATATGGTTGGTTAGCATTTTTTAATGCTTTTAGACCTTGGTCTTTATGCGGCCTTTATTCTCATATTAAGTAAGCAAATAGTGAATGTCTTTAATTATTTTAATAATAAATAAAATAAAATTATTATATTTTTATGAGATACACAGATAACAAAAGTGTAAATAATATAAAATTATTTACACTTTTGTTATCTGTGTATCTCATAAAAATATAATTCTTTACTTTTATTTCAAAATTTGAAATCCCTAGTAATTTTTCCAAAAGTTAATATTTATATATAATTATGAAAAATTTTATATTATATTGTTGTATTAAATTTAATTGTTGTATTTAGTTTATATTTTTGAATACATGTTCCAAAATCCATCTGTATAAATTTATATAGTA
The DNA here is from genome assembly GCA_030067965.1 of Latrodectus elegans. NCBI lineage: Eukaryota > Metazoa > Arthropoda > Arachnida > Araneae > Theridiidae > Latrodectus > Latrodectus elegans. The sequence continues at coordinate 34,271,115 of CM057822.1, read as the reverse complement.
CTAAATCATATTTAAGTAATTGCAGAGTCTTTGAAAAGATATTGCCTATTTTCAATGTTCATTGATAAAAACAACCAATGAATATCACATATTAGTTGGTTAGCAGTTAATTATGAGACCTAAATTATGTAAACCAATAACAGCTCCTATTCTTTCTACTACGCTGGCAATCAATTAGTTAGCATTATTGATTTCAATTCAGTGATTCAAATCCCACCTAGAGCTTGAATGTTTTTAATAGATTGGAATCCATTTTAAACAGTATGTTCCAGTCATCAACACTCGTGACAAACAAACCAAACCTAATCTTCTCATTTCAGTTTACATTAAAAGCGATGTATGATTGGTAAATAATATATTTATATGTGCTTCTGTGTAAAATATTATTAATTTTGAATTCGATTCCATTTTATTAATTCTCCAAGGAATGAAATATTAATCAGACTTTCAATAAGCATATTAAAATATAGACGTATATATATACATATTGATATGTGCACATAGCAAAATTAAAAGATATTTGTTATGAACAATTTATTTTAATTAATAAATAATAGTTTCCATTTTATAACATAAATATATTTTTCTGTCAAAAATAAAGAAATTCTAATTGAAAAATTTACTCATTACTGCTTTTTACTGCTATTAAAAAGTTAGTATCAGTTTAACATAAATATTCTCATACAAATGTTATGCTATTCCCTATGTAATTAAAACAGTTTAAAGTATAAAAAAAAGAAAAATTTTACTTTTTCAACATTTAGTAATATGTTATAATTAGTAATGATATTAGGATTAATTACATATGTTATTAAATTAGTAATATGTTGCTAGGATTTCCACTTTTCAGCTCTATGTGGAGCAGAAGTGTTGGTATTTTATAAAATAGGACCTATTGGGTATATATAGATTTAGTTATATATATCAGATTGTAATAAAAGTTTTCCACTGCCACTAATATTTTTTGTGCAACACTTTATGTTGACATGTTCTAATATAATTTGTAAAACGATTTTTGGTATTTGAAAGGTGACACTGTATTATGAGATCTGTAAAAACATTGTTATCATCAAGTACAGGTTGTCTGAAATGGAATTATCATGCTACCTTGTCTGTTATAATCATCATTTACTTCCAGTTCTGTTAGAAAAAGTCAGCTGCAAAGTCTCACCAAATCACATGTACAGCTCTAAATACTAGTGATGTATCATAGGACACTGAAAGCTTGGTACCAAAAGTTCAAAAACAAAGACTATGACATTCAGGATACTGAGCACTTTGCCCAGCCTACTGATGTTGATAAAGCCTATTTGTGAGAACTTCCTGAAGAAAATCATTATTCAACCATTCTAAAGCTAGCTAGAGAATTTGACATTGATGCTGTGTCCTTTAATTGCACTATGCATTATATAAAATGGTATTTTTTGCCACACCCACCATATAGTCCTAACATCTCCGCTTCAGACTTCTACCTTTTTCTCACCTGCAGTTTTATGTTAATTGGGCTATCTTCAATTCTGCACAAACCATATACAATGGAGTTGATCTGTTTATCCTAGTTTCTGGACTAAAAGCTGGGAAAAACTACTGAAACATTAGCTGAAAATCATAGATTAGGCTGGTAATTACTACCTGCATTAAAAGTTCTGTCATGTTGAGGGAAACTAAGTAGAGATAATGATTTATTATATTTACAAATATCTAGAATGCACATTCTAGTAATACATATCAGATTTCGCTAATGGCCCTAGAATGTATAAAATCAGGAGAGAGCACTATTTGCAAGATAATAATGCTACATGATTACAGTTAAGATTTACATACATTTCCCTTTTAAAAAAGAATGAAGCAATTAATGTGTAATAAGGTAGAAAGTTGAAAAAATTTTAAAACGTTAATAAAATGAATCAAGGTTAGAATATTCAGGTTACACATAGTCTTTCACATATGTAGATTTCTCAGTCTATCTACCAGATCACGTAAAATTCAAAGTTGATGTATTATCATCAGGAGAAAAGAATCTTCATATACCACAAAAGTGCAAATTCAATTTTTTATAAATACCAGATGTTCCTTGAACCATTGAAAATGTCTATTTCTCACTAATGTCTATTGCCATCTGCTATTAATTTTTATGAAAATGTTTTTTAATTTTATGTAAAGCTTTTACAAATTGATTTTCTCTGTTTAAACCATCTTTAATAAAAAAAAACTTCATTATTTTTTAAAAGAGGTAAAAATTTATTAAGCTTTTGTTTATCTTGATGTTTCATGAGACTTTTATTTATACTATCACATTCAGGGGAGAGAAAGAAATAAATCTTTTTTGAGGCATGATTCCATTCATTTTTCTCTCAAATATCAATTTAATGGCAATGTAATACCTCTTGATTTAGAAGAGTTTCCAAACATCTTAATCAGCTTTTTCACAGCATCTGCTTTAAATTTTGTAAATATCATATACCGCAGCCATTTAACTGATGAAATTGGAAGCCTGATGTTCTTTTCTCAAAATTCTAGATTTTGCAAATTTACCAAACATTGCACTGGTAAATTGAGGTCCATTATTTGAATAGAGTTGTAGGTATTCTGTAATATGGAAACATACTCTTTAATAGTTTAATAAAAGCCAAACTTGTCTGTTCTGATAAAACTGCAGTTTCATTATATTTAAAATAATCAAAAACTATGAGATCAAATACAAGAAATATTCTGGACCTTGGAAATGAAACAGATCATTTTTCAAAACTTCCATTGGATTATACAATACTTCTTTTAGCATTATTGGTTCTTTAGAGTTGACTTTCTGCAGTCTGAAATAAGTTAGGCATTTAGGTATCAGGTCATCAATATCTTTTCCCTTTCCCTCGCCAAAATGGAATTTCTCTTGTTTTCTTTTTGCATTTTTTTATACCCAAATGACTAAAATGGATTCTATTCAGCTCACCCTTTAGCAATCTTTTATAAGCCACTACACAAGAATTTGTTTTTAAAAAACCAATCCATTTTCAATACTTAATTCCTGTCTGAAACTAAAATATGGTTTAGCCAAATCTGGAACTAGTTTTCTATCATTTGGCCAACCTTCAGAAATAAGTTCTGAAACAATTAGCAGCTGAGAATCTTTTTCGGTTGCAGATTGAAATAGTTGCAATTTTGAGTTAGACGCAAGAATACTTTCTATGATTATATTAATACATGACTCTCTTTCATCAAAAGAATCATAAGGTTCTTCTATGTATGACCATGATAGGGATTCAGCTAAGAAAAATTATCTTCCAGGTTTGTAAATAAAATTTAAAAAAATTTTTCCTACATCAGGAATTGACCGCATCGGCCATTTTCCTTCTAGCAGCCTAATACAAAGTAGTCTTCATATGATAGTTGTCAAGCATAAGAGAATTAATGTTGTCCAGAGATGGGCAAACGGTCAAATGACTAAAATTCGTTGCCTCTCCTGTGAAACACAGGGGTCAGTCAGGGGAGTTAAAAATGCCAATATGACAAAGATGATCTTGAAGGTAGTCATGTCCACTCTGAATTCTAAAATTTGCTCTAAAAATTTATCGTGGGAGGTCCATAGGAATAGGAGTGTGTATCAATTTAGACCACACTTTTTCTGTAGCCTCTGGTTTCTGGCATTTTTTTACAAAGTCATTTGTTGTTTTGGTAATTTCGAATGAAATTCGATTGTACGAAAGAGAGAGAGAGAGCTATGGGAGCAAGCATCCCTGTTTTGCCAGTCGATCCACTCTCTCATTGCCAGGCATATTGCAATGGCTGGGAATCCAATGAAAGAAAAGAATCCATCAATCATTAATAAGTTTGTCTATTTGTATTTTTGTTTGTTCTTCACGTTTTGATTGACAAGCCTCAAAGGAGCAGAGTGAGAGAATGGCTGCCTGCGAGTCAACAAGAAAGACTGCATGATTGAGCGAAGTATTACAGGTCAAAAGTTGGAAAGTAGCCTTTTTAATTGCGTCGATCTCACTCTCGAAATTTGTGGCATTCACACCAGCAGGCCATGAGCCCTCAAATAAATTTTCACAGCACCAGCCTGCACCAGAGGTACAGTCCTCCTAGGAGTATATATATGGAGCCATTTATTTTTTAGAAATCTATTCGCAATAGTTTCAAGAGCATAGGCTTGAAGAGAGATTTAGTGATAGTGTCATTTTTTCTTTGTAGGGTGCCAATAGAGAGATTTATAGTTTGGACTCTAAAATTTGGTGGGAATATCTCATCAAAACAAAAAGGTTAGCAAGGAAGATGACTTAGGCCATATTTAGTCATAAGGTCTTCTGCTCTTTTGAAAAAAAATTGATTTTTTAGCCTATTTTCTACTGGAGTAAGGTTTTGCCAGTGCTGGACAGGAAGTCTTCTACACTTTTCAAACTGTTTTAGTAGCTGCCTTTCTCTACGAACCCTCAGAGGTTCAAGACCAGTTTGAATCTTTAATTCAGTGATGGATGTAGAGCAAGCAGCAGAAGTAATAAGTCTCAGGGCTTTATTTTGGACTTTGTCAACTCTGTCACAACAACTGGCAGAGGCAGTGGCCAGTAGTTCACCGCCATAATCTAAGATTGGTCTAACATAGGTTGTATAGACAGTAGTCAGGACATCTGCTGATGAACCCCAAGTAACACCTGATGATTGTTTAAGGAGACCAAGTCTAGCCTCACCTTTCCTTGCAGTCTCGTCTGCATGTTTTCTCCATAATAATTTCTTATCAAAGTGAATGCCAAGATATCAGAAATGATCCCGCCTGGAAAGATCCTGATCACCATATTTGATGGATATTTGGTGCTCTTAAAGATCACACCCACAAAAAATTTTTACATGTATTTTTAATTCATTTTATTACAGTTTCTTTTTGTAAATAGCACAAGTGTCCCATCACTTTTGTGAGACACATTGTAGGTAAATAAAAATGTTCTTTTAAAATATTTGTATTTGAATAAAACAAATTCTTTAACTATCATCGATTTTATGAACTATGACTAAAGAATTCACAAATTCAGTAGGTTTATCGATTTTCCTAATTATATTTTCATTTCCATCTCAATAACTTATTTTTTTAATGGCTCTATTACCTTTAGGATCAAATTTTAGTTTTATATCATAACAGAAATATTTTATATATCCTAATCCATTAAATAAATTACTAAATTCTTTAACCTAATCAGGAATGTTAAGTTCGTATTTTACAGAATATATTCTTCATATTAAATTATCAGAATTGTATTTGTCCATGTCAAATGTTACATTAATTTTCATTCTTTTAAGTGCTTTCCATTTCCTATTACCTACTAGCAATAAATCACATTTTCCAATTACCTTAATTTTAGAATCATTATAATTAGAAAGAACAGTATTATAGATTTTTATTTTAATAATAGTCTCTTTTAAATTTAATTCTTTGAATTTAAGATATGGGAGTAAATTGCATTAAGTACCAGTATAAATAACTTATACTGGTACTTAATGCAATTTACTATTATTATTAAATGTTTAGAATCATTTATTTTCAGTTTTTCATGCTATACTTTATACTTATTATTTATTTCATCCACAATCTTTTAGCACTTTCGAATTATCAACATAACATTCAAAATCTGAATTGTTTGTATTTCCATTTAAAATCTACCTGAATAATTTGATTATCCACACACTCTTTTTCCTTGAACTTGGCAGGCCATCATGGTTTCTTTTTTTGTATTACTACCACAACTTTTCATTATTAAAAGTTCTAAGTTGATATTTGGCAACTTCATGGGCCTTGCACATTTTAATACATTTTTTTAAAGTAAACTCGCTTTCACACAACAGTCGATCCTTTATTTACTTCTCATTCCAGATATAATTCTGTCTATAGTTAAACTTTTCCTTTAGATCAGCAAAACTGCATGTTACTCTGAATTCCCTTAAAGCAAAAAAAGAACTAGTCAAAAATTTTATCAGCTTTTTGCTATTTTTATAAAGGTATCTGACGATCTATATTTTTTGTACTTGAATACAATATTAATTTCTTTAAAACATTAATTTCGTTTTTCTCATCTATCAACTTAAAAATATTACAAACATCAAGAGCATCAATTTCAATAATCTCCAATTAAATTACTTCTTGTACTTCTGTTTTCTTCTTATCATTTTTCACTTGCAATCGTACAAATTTTAAAGCTTTGTTTCCATTTTTTTTAAATTTTCAGTTATATGTCCGTAAAAACTTTATGGATACATGACATTGAATCCCTTATCCATTTCGTTTATTTTTCTATATTCCGATTTCGTGTTTCGGTTATTCTAACTCATAGATAAATATTTTCACTACCACAGGAATTTAACTTTACTATTCTTTTTCAACAAATTGTGCCATGCTATGTTTGATGGAAACCGAGTTGAATATTTAGAACTAATAATCAACATAATAAATTTATTCATTTTCGATCTACATCTTTCATGTTAACTTTTGAAATTCATAGATTTGTGATCTTTTAAGAAACAGTAATAAAATAGGTTGATTTGTTATAATTTAATTGAAATACTTATATCTTTATTAAATGAGCAAATATTTTATTTTTATAAATATCTATTTCAGGTGTTGTAAGCCATGCAGTTCTGAAGACAATTCTATGAAAGTAGACAATTGTTGTTATAGTAATTTTGCTGCCATGCAGAAAATTACTGGGTATTCAGAATCAGACATTGTATATGCTTCTTTTGAAAATAATATTCATGAACCAGCATTTTTCCTTGCTATTGACCATAATAAAAAGTCTGTTGTTATTGCTATTCGTGGGACAAGATCTTTCTCTGATTTAGTGACAGATATTGATGCTGAGGCTTTATATTTTCCTATTGAAAACCAAAACAATTATAGATGCCATCGAGGTGTTCTACGAAGTGCTATGTACATTCAGAAAAAAATTAATGATTTGAATCTTTTGGAAGTATCATTTAATGAGAATCCTTCATACAATCTAGTGATAACAGGACACAGCTTAGGAGGAAGTATTGCTGCTTTATTAGGCTTTTTACTGAGACCAAAGTATCAAAACTTGCAGTGTTATGCTTATGGACCTATGGCAGCAATTTCTCCTGTAGGAATTCTAGAAAGCCTAGATTTTATATTTAGTGTCGTTGTTGGTGATGATATGGCATCTCGTCTCTGCAGCACTGCATGCAATAAATTAAGAAAAGAAATTATAGATTCCCTTAGAGAATGCAAACTTCCAAAAGTAAGAATTTCTTTTTAAAAAAATTTGATGTTTTTGTAATTGTGTGAAAGTTTTAAAATTGCTATTTTTCTTAAACTTTAAATAATGAAACTCATAACTTCAAAAATATATTTAGGTAATATATATTATATATTTTAAATAGAATAATATTGTAGTGTTGTATATTTTACATAAAATTGTAATAAGATCATTTATTTTTATAAAAATTACTTAACAAATATTAATTAAATATTTTATCCATTTTATATAAATAATTCTTAAGATATGAATTGAAACTTGCAATTTAATCATAGTAAATTCATAACACCAAATTCCTTAATAAGTAATGTTGCTTAAATCAAACAATTGGGACTAAAGGTCAGAGTATTTATTATGCACAACAATGTTAATTTAAGGTTATTAAACATTAGATTTTAATACACACAGTAAAAATCACTCATGTTTTTATAATTGCTTTCAAAATTAATTTAATGCAAGCTTCTTAAATAAATTAATAAATGATGATAAAATTGTATTTTATATTATTTTATTCTATAATGTTTGAATATTTTAGTTATTTATAAAGTTTATTGGAATTCTATTTAAATAACATTATTATATGTGTAGGTTCTTAATTTTTACTTCCAAAATTATGGATTTTTTATCGGTATTCAGAATTATTATATGTTGTGCTAATATTAATGATTTTTACTTAAGTGTAAAACACTTTATATTATAAATTATATGCAAATTTTAAATAAAATCTTTCATTTTTTATTGTAGTTTAGGCTTTTAATATCAACCTGCTGGTACCACATTTCAAAATATTTTAAGTTGCAAAGACAAAGATCATTCAATGAAGTGTATGATAATATACAATGTCAGAATGATGAGGAATTTCCAGTGAGTAATTACTTTTATTATATTTTACTATAGTAATACCTTAGTATGTTAATTTTTTTCTAAACAAAAATATGCATATTTTAATTAGGCAAAATATATTTTGTTGATTATTGAAATCCCATCAGTTCTCTAATCATAAATCAAAATATTTCTCTGAATCATATATTCATCTTGCAAACATAATTTTAAATAAATCTTACAATTATGATTAGATGTAACATTAAATTGTTATTAATCTTATCCAGTGAATCACTGAACTTAATGAGGAATTATTATCTCTTTGTTTCTATTATATATAATTGCATAAAAAATGTATTAAATGTAACAATAAAGTAATCTCTGAAACACAATTTGTCTTATAAAATATTAAAGGTTTGTACAATGCACTTAATTATTGTTAATAAAATAAAATGTATTTTATTAAAATTAATTAAGTGCATTACACAAAACTTTAATATTTTATAAGAAAAAGTATAAGTTTGCGATTAATTTTCATGTTTAATTTAAATTATATTCACATAAATTTTATAATAAGTTAAAAATATTTAGACATAAATTTTTTTTTTATTTCTAAATATTTTTAACTTTTTGCAAAACCCATTTGAATATAATTTAAATTATGCATGAAAATTAATCTCAAACTTCGAGTTTTTTTAAACTGATTTATAATAATATATTATGTATTGCTTTCCCAACTTGTTAGATCAAAATTTATCAATATTGTATTGATAAATAATAAAATATAAGTTTTATCTGGAAAATTTATTGAAATTACCTTATAATGATAAAATTTGTTTATCAATTCAGAATGTATATTATTATAAACTATATAAATTTTGATCAAATTAAAAGATTGAAAAGAAAAAATTTCTTAAATAGGTCTATAAAATTATTTTATTTAAAAAGTGTAAATAAATCATTGTAATACTATTTATTTTCATTATGATATCACAAGGATATATTGAGTTCACACTATATGAATTGAGCACTTACATTTCTTAATAACAGTAATATTTTTTTCTTAATAACAGTTATAGGTTTCTCTTAATAACAGTTATAAGTTTCTTAATAATTGTATGTTTGTAGTTTCTTAAATATTGTTATAAGTTATTGAAATTTAAAAAAAAAATCTGATATTGAGAAAGATTTAAAAATTTATTTTCCCATTGTTGACAATCACAAAATAGCAACATATCTTGGGAAAAGGTGACTAAAACTTTTATTTCTGCATATAAGCTTTATTCTGACAGAGTTCTTGAATATTTTAAACATGACATATAAAGGTTTGAGCTGAGGATTAAGACTCCATTAATCAACCAGATTTTGTTCTGGCCTAAAATTTAGGACTACATAAAATTAAGGAAAGAGTTTATATTAAAACATTATTAATGAGATAGAAAAGTATAGCAAAATAATGATCATTGAAGAGCTTAAGAATAATTCATGTGAAACAGTATTTTGTTGCAAAAAGTTGCATTAAGAGAAGAAAATATGTTCAGGATAGTATAATTTCAACAAATAAGAGAAGTATTTTCTGTATTGATAAACTCAAGAAGGTCTTGTAGTCCTAATAAATTAACTATAATACTACTTTACTTTCATCAAAATAAATCTTTAAAGAGATGTCTTTGTGTAAAAGACATTGCAGAATCTTTGTAGAAAAGAATTTTTACAACAGTGGATTTAGACTTAATACCTCATCACTATTAAATTCTACCTTAAAATATTTGCTTTATTAATTGTGAAATATTAAATATTTAATAAAGAAAAGTTTTTAAGGACTTTATTATTGATTATTAAATTCTATACTGATATTAAAAGTCTGTGATGGAATGTTTCATACAAATCTTTTGTAATTCCATATTTTTTTATTATAATTTAAGTTATATAATGTTTGTCTTAAAAATAAGATTTAAGGAGCATATAGCAGATTTTTTCGATTCTTAAATTTTATTATAAGATAATCTTATGAATGAAAACAGCAAATACATTATCTCTGTAGTATCTGTAAACTTATATTATTATGTAGATAATTGATTGATATTTATTCTATATAGCTGTAGTAAAGAAATTTATTTTTAAAGCTTAGTTTTAAAAATAAATTTCTTTTTTTACAATAGATATAAAAAATAATCTGTTAAATTTTGTTTCTCACATAACATTTGCTGAAATAGGCAAAATGTTTTTTACTTTATTGTCTACTAAACATATTTCAAACAAATTACTTTTATACTTTATATAATTTAAATTTTGAATATTATAGCATCCAACCTATGATGCAACATATAAAGAATCAAGCTTGTTTGCTCCAGGACGTATACTTTATTTTGAAAAGAATAACTGGTAAATGATTGCATTATTTACACTAATAAAATATTTGGATTAATTTTATTTTCAGTTAAACAACCCTGTCTACAATTATGTTTTATTCTTGCATGATTTTCATATCACAGTTGTTGAGATAAAATGATATACAAAAAATTATTATATCAGTAAATAAACAGCTTCCAATTTGCTAAGATATAGTGACTTGCTTTCACAATTATGATAAATTGATATTTTAATTGCTATTGTGAAACTTTTATGCCTTTCATTATATATACGAGAGTCACTCTGAAATTTTTGAGATACAAATTTTTGAGGTTTTTAAAGTTACATTTACAAGATTTTAGGTGTGTTCAAAGTAGTCTCCTCCAGTATCAATGCACTTTTGTAGACGAATTTTCCACAGGTTAAATGCCTCAAGCCATTCATTTCTTAGAATAGATGAAAAAAAATACATTTATAACCACATCAATCTCTTCTGAATGAATGAAAACGACGTCCATGTAAGTTCTTTTTTAGATTAAAGAATAACTAAAAGTCGCACATAGCTATATCAGGTGAATACGGCGGATGTTCGATCACTTTAATTTGTTTTTGTTTCAGAACCTCAATTGTTAATCCAGCTGTATGTGAAGATGCATTGTCATTGTAAAGCATTAGTCCCATAACATTCAGTTCTTGTAGAATTTCTGGAAGACATTTAGTGGTATACCAGTTTGCTGTTACTGTCTTCTGTCCTTCCAACTTGATGGCTTTGACCAATCCCGTACTTCTGAAGAAAACGGCATCCATAACTTTTTTCAGTGCATGTTGTTTTTTCACCATTGTCGGCGTGTGATCATGTTCAAAGACCCATACTTTGCTTTCTCGACGTTTTTGAACGTCATGAAATGGTATATATGTTTTATCACCTGTTACAATTTTAGAAATGTTACGGTGGCTACCATCATTTAGCAATTTAAGAGTTTCTTTACTGATTCGGACACACTCCTTTTTTTGGTGCTCAGTTAGATTTTAGGGAACCCAATGACAAACTACTTTTTTCTTATGTAATTCTTCATGAATGATTTTGTGTATGGCTGCGGATCTAATGTTAAGTTCCTTCTGTATCATTTGATAGGTACAGCAATTATCATCCATTAACATTTTTCGGTTAATCTGTGGTTTAGGTACCCCTTTCTCGCCAAATGGGCGATAGACGCGCAAACCGTGCTAAACCTGACTATTTTATTCTAAATGCACTCCTTGTGGCAATCCTTTCTTTATTGTTGTATAATTATATGTGTATTTTTTTGCTATACAATTCGTAAAAAAACCATTGTTTTTGTTTTCATTGCCATACCAACGGTGAAAATCGTTAAAAACACGGATTTCGGTTTCGTCGCCTTAGAAACGCCGTTTTTCCGTAGTGTCTCTCGGAGCATTCAACTTCGCGAGACAACACGCAAAAACGCGCCAATTGGCGACTTTTTGAAAATGCGCCAATCAGGGGACCCAAAGCACATTTTCACCCATTTTTCGTATTGCAGATACATTATCCGGGATTACTGCCAACGATGGCCTTCCTGTGTGTTCTTCATCCTGAAGAAAATTGCGACCTTTTCTCAATTCTCTAAACCATCTGAATACAGTAGCACAAGCTGGAGATTCATCATCAAATGCTAATTGCAATCTTGAACGCATTCTTCTTGATTTAATCCTGCTTTAAAATCATAGAAAATCCTATCGCGAAAATGCTCTCGTGTGAACTCCATTTTCTCTTCTGTTTAAAATTTATTCTGCGCTAAACATGTTGAAGTAAGTCAGTAAAAAATCGTCTCCTGAATTAAAATACTTTGTACTTTAAAATTAAACCTTAATTTTTATTTTGTATATTCTCGTCTGCGCGTATCTCAAAAATTTCAGAGTAACCCTCATATATAATCCAATTTCTCATTCACGATAGGTTAATATATTTTGTTCAAATGTATTTTTATCTGAATCAGTTATTTTTTAATGATAATGTGTGAGATTTTTTATAAGCATATGTAATTTGACAAATCCAGAGGAAATTTTAAGGACTGAAAGTATAATAAAAATTATGTTCTAAATTCAAGACATTCCTCATTGCTACAAAGAATTTATAACTATGTTACTCTGAAACTCAAAACATCTACTTACTTAAGACTCAAAATTTAAGCAAATGTTTTAAAAATATAAAAATGTAAATGGGAAAAAGTTTTTTTATTATTATTATTGTTTTATTTTTAATAATTAAATGAAAATTTTTTTCTTTATTTGTAACTTTAATGCTAACTTTTTTTTTCAGCTTTGTCACTTCAGTTATTTATTACATTTGGTATTTCTTTTCTATACATTTAATTTAATCTTCTCATATGTATGTGTGTGAGTTCACCACTGTTTGCTTAGCTTCATTTTGAATGAAGACTTGTGAGAGACCTCTGAGAGTTCCAAAGAAGAGCAGATAGTTGTGTACAGTCTGGTCGGTGCTTCGGTAACCACAGTGCTACAGATGTTGCAAGTGACATCATGATGAAAGTTGTGAAATCGTACAATATTTATGATAAAATATTATTAAGACAAAACTGCTGAAAGGTAGCCAAACTTACTGTATGAGACAAGCGAAATTTAAGGAAGATTGATTATAGCATAAGGAATATCATGCTGACAAAAATGACTGATCATTTGCAGAACCAATATTGATCATAAAGGAATTGCATCAGCCTAATAGTTGGTGTAAAGTTATGATTGCTAATCCCCTTAAGACAGTGGTGCAAAGATCATAAAATCTAGACTGTTAATCATGTTGGAAGGTCATTTACATGTGGAAATGACACTATCAAGTAGATAATTCTATGTAGTTGTATTGTCCAGTCATAGTTTTGAGAATATGAAGATTCAGTTGCATATTTTACATAGCCTGCCCAATCAATACTCTTGAACATTATTGGTATCCTGTGGTCTGTTTTGGAACAAAGATAAAACTCTTGTTATCCATCATGTTATCTTGTTATCACACATACATATGAGTGAGAGCAGTTTCTGTATAAAGAATGATACATCTCTCTCACTGTCATACAAAATGTGTATGTCTATTTTAAAGAGGAATTCAGTTTTGATTTACCACAAAGTAATCCTAAGTAGTATTGCTTTATATAATTTCATATATTTCAATATCAAAAAATATTTTTGATATTGAAAGTGAATATTGAGATTCCTCCTATTTTTTAATTTAAAGAGATACTGACTTCTTAATATTTTTGTCCAAAAGATTTGAAAATATGTACACAAGCCACATAGCATTATCACAATTATAATCTTAGATTTGCCTATAATTATTGAACACAGTGTGATGTTATTCATGTAAAACATGTCTACAATAATTTAGCTTTCATTTAATCTTGCATGTGTTTCATATTTACTAATGATAATTTTACTTGCTGATTAATTAAATATTGTTTAATTATTTAGTGGTATTGATTATCTATTAAATTAATATTTTTTTCAAATTAGATATAATAGTTAGTAATAATTAATTTTACATTCAGTTCTGTGAGGTTTATTACAATAAAGTTCAGCTGAAAAGAAAGTTGTGAGAGATTTAATTATTCTGTTAATTCTTTGGTAACCTAAAAAAATAAAATTTAACCTTCTCTCCTTAACATATTTTTATTGGGTATTTTTGCTACATTATAAAAAATTTTAAGCAGAATGAAAATTTAGAAAAACAAAGTTAACTTGTTATAACAGAGCATTTACAATAGTTAACATATACTTGCCAGGGTTTTGAAATGCATATGTATGATGAGAGATAACAATTTAAAATAAAATCTCTACTTTGTAAAATATGATTGATTCCCTTTTAAAGCAAAAAAATTAATATGTTCTTAAAATTTTGTCTATTCTCCAATTGCATATAGATACATTGAGAGAAAATAATAATATAAAAATGTTTTTTATGTATGTTCATTTGACATTCTAGTTTGTGTGGATCAAAAGTAAATTATTGACTTTGAAAGATATATTTTAATTATTAGTTATATATAAGCGGCAAAACAAATCATGTCATTTTTAAATGTTAGTGACACAACACAAACTGAATTATTTCATTTAATTATTCCAGTTAACAGACCAAATAAGACAGATGTGTTCTAAAATATTAAGTTCACACAGGGGGTATCCTAAGAAACCAATACAAATCGTCAGGAAACAAGTAACAGAAATTAAAATGCACAATATTCCCAACAAAGCTTACAGACTCTCTTAGTGACTGTTATATCACAACTAGTCTGGTCCACTGGAAAACTGTTTTATAGAACAATGACTCACTACATCTTCTAATCGAATGGCCAAACTAAGTATGATGAATGCCAAGAGATTAATAAAAAGATGTTATTTAATGGAATAAACCTTGACAATTGGAAGAGTAAATCGTCTTGAAAATAAAACTTTGGTGATTGTATAAATATATTTGAACATTGTCATACATAGGCTGGAATGTGTTCATGTTTGTGGTAAATTTAACGCTTACACCTACATGAACATATTGAACAGTCAGGTTTTTCCAAAGCTTCACTGTTTCTATGGAACTGATAAATGTTACCTCCAAATCAACTATGCATCATATCATTGTAGCCTCTGTCATGTTATGGTATCACATAATGCAAACACAATGTCTTCATCTTTCTACCTTATTCTGATTTAAACATTATTAAATATTTATGGAATGAGAGAATGATACTTTCGAACAAGCAAGACATATCCAAATTTGCTTTGAAGATGCTGGCACCCTTGTAGCACTAATGAATATAAATATTTAAAAACGTGTTCCTTTGGTATTGAAAGTAGTCAGACAAGTTGCTAGTATAATTGATGCACAGAGGGGGCTATCTTCAAATTAAGACAAGTATTCTTACCTTTTACACAATTATATCTTGCTGTCCAATTTATTATTAAAAAGTAGTTTGCATTTAAAATTATAATTACACTCAATATGTATGGAAAATATATTTATTACATTATCTAAATTAAATAAATATGCATTTTTAATATGATTTACCCTCCATTTTTAGGAAAAAGCCTGTGTGGCTTACAGGAATTAATCTGGAAAATATTATAGTGAATCCTGGCATGATATCTGATCATCAACCACATACAATACAGTTTATATTGGAAAAGTACGCACAAAGTATAAGTGAAACATGTACATCAGATTGAATAACTCCCTTCATGTGATTCTACATAAGTTAAACTGTTATATTTTCACTTGATAAATATTTTAATTTATATATAAATCATGTTATTTAATATATTTATAACTTGCATTTTTATATAGTGTTGTTAGTAGTTCTCATTTTTACTAGCATTTATTTTTTTACTAAAACAAATATTTTCAATAAAAGTTAATTTATATATTTGTGTCTATTTTACTTAGTTTCATATTAAAAAAATTTTCAATATTTCATAAAGACATTTTATTTTATCTAAAAACTAACAAATTATAAAAATTTGTCAATAATGAAATTTATAATTACCGTTTCAACGATCAACATATAAAATATGATACCATGATAGCAACATTTTCATGGTATATTAAGAGGAAAATAGTATTTGTACTTATAATCATACACATTCATACAATGTGTATTAAATAACATTAATTCATTGTTATTTGCCTATTCAAGTTCAACCAAAAAATAGTCTAATATATATATTAAGCATTAATTTCATTATTAAATTTCTATTTCGATTTGTTTTATAATGATTATGTGTTTTAGTTTCCTATTTCATACTTAAAGTTTAATATTTCAACAATAAGAATTTCTTTAAAATTATCACTAAGCAATTATCTCACCATAAAACAAAATATTTTATATTATCCATATTTACTTTTCATTCAAATAATTTATGCATTTCAAGAGAAATAGACTAAGAAATTAAAATTTTTAACAAATTTAATTCTTCATGTACTGCTAGCTTTGCTGTTGATGTAACTATAAAGGACATATAAATTGGATGGGATTATGAAAGTGCAGAATATATTAAGCTTCAGTTTTTAAAAATATTCTAAAACATACATATCAAAAATACAAAATGAAGCAAACCTCTAGTAATATTTGAAAATTAATATTTTTATAATAAAAATTCTGATTTTTTTTTAAACTATAAAGACTGTTGATTTTATATTCTTGATAAATAAATTAAAATGGTTTTCATAAAATTATGCAAAAATTATTGATTGCAAATCAATTACAAAATCTTACTTTTAAGTGGATAAATAAAATAAGGTAGCCTTTTTTTTTTTTTTTTTTTAAATGCCTAGATGAATAGTCTTGGAACACATTTCTCCTTTATTGCAAAAATATCTCAAAGTTCTGAAAGATTCCAACAAAAGAATAATTCTACCATTTAATCAAATGTAAATTCATTTATTTAGACAAGGATGTAATTTCTTTGATCTGATTAATTGAATATAAAGCTTTTTCTCATTTCTACAAGCTTAATGAGCACAGAAAAAGTCCAGGAACTGTAAGAATGATTTCTTGTTATGAGAGCTTTGAATTTACCTATACTAACATCTAAGAAACAATTTACAAGCAAATTCTGAATTCAAAGATACTGTTTTTCCATTCTAATTTTCTTATAGAAATAAAGCAAAAATTATACGATTTGTTTTTATTGATTCAAAAATTTTTTGTAATAATACAATGTTATGTAAACATCCTTCATTTTACCAGCAATTTATGTTCAAAATAAAACATTATCCATTAACATTAGTTTATTACAATACGGTGTCATGTAAAGTGGAAAACGTCAATTGTATAAATAAACAATATAAAGAAAATTGTTATTTTAGCTTTATTATTTGAAGAAGCTTATTTTATTATAATATCTACTATATAGACTTCCAAATTAGTTATTTTAAATTAATTTGTGTAGATAAAGTGATTTACACACTTATTTATTATGCAAAATCATTCACTTAAAACTTGTCTAGGATTTTCATATATGATGCAACTACTTTAGTTTTTACATAATTATTTTGCTAGTTTCATTGTTTATTTTATGCAATTTTGTCAAAAGTTAACAAATATATAAGTTTACTAAATATATATGAACATTTATATAAAAAAATTTTTTAGCATAAATTATTGATAAGAAAAGCAAATCGAAAATTCTTAAAATCAAGCAATGATTTGCTATCTTTCTAATATAAATTTTGCAATATCAATTCTTAAAAATTACAACTATAACAAAACTAAATATTACTATGTTAAGAGTTTACCATATACTTTCATTTCTAATATGAATTAAAATTTCATCCAAAAAATACTGCAGCTACTTTAATTATGTAATCATATAGCTAATATAAGGAATTCATTGAAAGATGCTCGCAATATTTGATTGGACTAAAATATTCTACATAAACAAATGTGTGTACTCACAAGGTATGTAATGTATCAAGTTTTCTTACTACTATCTCTTTCTTACTAACGTAAGCATTTTGCAGCAGTGCTTCATAAAAAGTAAAGGTGTCAAAAAATGTCTTAATTGTTTCGTATATTCATTTTGTTAATCATTTTAAAGGTGAATTAATGCCATGAGTTTAAATGCTTGAGTAGAATTGATTTGCTTTAGTTTCTTTTTTGAGCGATCATGAGTTTGATCATGTGCACTCATAAAAAATAAAAAATTATCTGCTTCCAATACAGGAATCAGACTTTCAATTGCTGCTATTTAGCTTCCATACAAGGGTTCCCCCCCCCATTTAATTTTATTTTGCGCTTTTTATCTAAATTAAATAAACAATAAATTGTTTTGCATATTGTGTTGTTTGATAGTTTAGATTTTAGAATAGAACTTAATATATCATAGGGAAAAAAATTAGAAAGTAGCATCTTGTAATTGGAAATATTAAACAGCTTTCACCTAAATATACTTTTTTAAAGGAAAATTATTTAATCATGTTTGATCATTAGTGACCCTGAAGTTTTGAAAATATAACCAGTAGGATATATTTTCAAAACTTCAAGCTCAAAATTCGTGAATTTATTTATTACGTCTTTCTCCAGCTGATATTTATAAAAGACAATGAGTAACAGAATAGAAGTTAATTTTGGAGAATTGCAATCTCAAAGGTTATCCTTCAAAAAATGGAAATTTTATAAACCAATTAAGAGCCTATAGAATTTGACATTCTGCAAGCTTCTGAGATATAGTATTCTGAAAGCATTAAAAATGTGAATCCTTACAAATTCACTGTTCAAAGTTGAATTGAAAATGTGTCCCAGGATATTACTGAGAAGATGTTTGAACAAATGAACATTTTTCTATAATATAAGATTAAAAACTGGACATTCAGCAATTTCGTTTCATCGATGAATATCCGAGATTTCCTCAAAAATTTAGAATTGAAGAAATTATTAGAATATGTCGATGAAAGAAAGTGCAACAGAAACTGTTATTTTGTCTTATAATTTATTTGATACTTTACAAAATTTGTGTTCTTAATTTCAATATTAAAATCTAGTTAGCTGCAAATGATGGAAGCTCCAAATATGATTAGAATTTAAAATTATAAGTCTATTGGAAGATCATTTAATTGGAGGAAAATATTTAGTAGGCTGCCATTGTATTTCTCTCTGGAAAAAACTGCATAAGAACTGGGCTTGATTATTTACTAGAAAAAATTAACATTTTATTCACTAACTTAGAGCTTCAGATTTTAGAAGATATTAATAGATTCTTCACATAATGGCATTTTAAAATTTAATGGCTGAGCTTAAGAGGAGAGGTAAATTTAGTTGATTTACTTAATGAAATATTTCTTAAAGGAAAAATTAAGTTATGAAAATTCATTTAAGGTTTGTGAGTCAGATATATAGAATGGCCTAAGTGAAAATATTAAGGAGGAAAAAACTAGTTTCTTGACTTGTTGACCAATGTAGATAAAGCTCTGGCTGTTAACAAAATAACTTAATTGCAAAATTCCATTCTTGCTTTATTTGCTGAAACTCAAGGGAAAATTTCCAAATAAACAATTGGACTATCCAGAATAAGATGACCTTAAGTCATCTGATATGAGATTCTCAGATTTTGAGTCACAAAATTTATTTGTTGATACATCACCAACATTTTGAAAATTTTAATATAGTATTAATTCAGTGCAAAATTCTGTTAAACAAAAATCTTGATTTAGAAATTTAGGTAATTAATACAGTTTAAGAAATGAAACCACAAATCAACATGGGAGTGTGGTTCATCCAGTTTCCCAATGCATATTTCTGATTACCTGGGAAAAATACCAGTTTTTGTACAAGTTTCCAATTTAAATTAAATTTTAGTAACTTTTTGTTAAACTGTTAAAATTGCCTTATTTCAATATCTATTTCTGAAAATTCCAACTATGAGGAATACATTTTTGCAAGGATTTTTATTACTATTTAAGAATGTAAATAGAAAATACATAGTTCTATAAAAGAAATTTTTTTTTTTTTAATCATTCATTCTATTTCGGTATATTCACGATTCATTCGATTTGAGACTAGTTTAACTATCAAATATATTTCATTTTGTATCGGAGTTTCAGTATAAAAAAGAATTTTATTTATATTTCTGTATACTTGTTTAAAACAGCTTTTAGGAAGCTCACTTTTGAATAGCTGTATAGCAATGAGATATGCTAACTTCTAACATATTTGTTTTCTCTTCATGAAATTAAGGCCCAATAGACAGAAGGCAGTTTCTACTATTATTTTTTACTTAAAACTAAATATGATGATTATTTATTAAAACTTTTAATAAGTTATTCTTTTAAAAAAGAAGTCTTACACAGAAATGTAATTATTTACAATCGTATCATATCGATCGATATCATATCGATTTCTTATTTTACTCTATGATCAATTTTCATACCTAAGGGGTAATCAATCTGGAATTCAATGTGGACTTAGTGTGTGTGTGAAAAAAGCCTTACAATAAATCAAATCCCTGAATTGAACATTCAAAGACTAAGCATTCTGATGAAATTATGGTCAGAACATAATATATTTTCTTTTCCCACAAATTGCTTTTTTGCAATCAAATAAAATTATGACAATGCAATACGTTGGGTTTCGTCTTCTCCAGATATTCCGGATATTTGGGATTATATCGGACAGTCGAAGTTCCATTCAAAACTTCTCTAATTGGCACAAAGTGGGAGATGAAACTAGCTTGGCAATTCTCAACAAGCTGAAGCAATTTTCTTCCTATCGGGAAATACATCTTCAATGGGTACCTTCTTATATGGATATTTTCCGCAATAAGATTGCGGACGCCTTGGCTAAACATGGTTCTGCTGAGCCTTTGGTTACTCCTGACCTACCTCGAACTATTTTCAAAGGCAAAACAGATTAATAGTCATTTGGACCACCCCACCAGTGCATCAGTGGTATAGGGGATGGTATCCGAGCGGTGCTCTGTCACTTCAATGTTGTAGAAGTGACCAAACATCCATAAGTAGATTGATCACCGGCCACCTCAGATCACTGTCTTTTTCTGACGGTGTAAAAATCTTCCCAATCGGCACTAAGTGCAATATCAACCAGGCCCCTCCCGACCACATTTTGGATTGTTTGGGGCTTTCTCGGGAAGATATGTATCTAAGACTGTTACTCGTTTTAGATTTTTTAAGAATTAGTGGTGGCATCATGGATCTTTGCAGACCAATTGGAAGTTTGAAATGGCATACAATAATGAAGTACAAAAAAAATTATATGAATATTTTTTATCTTAGATTTAAAATTATTGATTTCTAAAGCATTAAATGATCTCAATAGAAATTATCTGATTTTAATATAAACTTTTTAAGGAGGAAGGCTCCAGATCGAAAAATTAAAGATGGTGGAAAAGTGGTAGAGATATAATTTGTTTTCTTGAGTCACACTGGTTAATACTGTTCCGAAAGTTGGCAGGTATGTTAATAAATTTTGTTAACTTATTTTAAGAATTACTTTATACTTCCTTGCAAGTTTGTAAAAACATGAGTACTGTATATATATATATATATATATATATATATATAAACTCACGCTTCTCTCTCTCTCTCTCTCTATATATATATATTGTTACAAATTTATAAATAATTATTGTATATGTCTTAAAATATCTCAAACAGATGGGAAATACTCACATTTTGGGCAAAAATTGCGGTATTTAGACGTGCTATACGTTTAAAGCGGGTTTTCTAATAATTTGGTGACTTGGCGATGTTTTGGCGAGAAATAGATACTTCTGGAAACATCCATCACCTAAGCTCTAGGACCAATATTTAGCGAGATAGCTAAATATTGAAAGAGAAGCTTCCAGAATCTTGGCGAAATTAGTAGATTTCCCTGCCAAGTCAGGCATAAATACCGCAGCCCGACATAGTTTTGGTGAAGACTGTCAGTGAGTGAAGACGATTAATCGTGGCTGCTAGTTTAGAGATACTGTTCTCCCCCTGAGGTATTTGAGACATGTGATTAGAAGCTGTTACTTATTTTATCCGACGAATTGGAGCTATATAAGTGATTGTTGCAGCTGGTATATCTAGTGGAATTTTTTTACGAATAAGTCTTTTGTTCATTTAATGGTTGCTTTCTTCAACTCTCAATCCACACGAACCCCAAAGCTCGGTACAATATATTCATATACACACCATCTAACTGGAATATGCTGTACATCCCAGGCCCCTCGTCAAGAAATTAAATATGGTCACTAGGACATAGGGTTGTTGTGCCACTAAGTTTATTTTGTATTGAGTTAGAAATTTCATTTGGTTTATTCTTTGAATAAAAATTGCTTTTCATTGGGTTATTAAGATAGTAAGTACTGAACATCAACAATGTACACCTGCTTTAAACTCCTGTAATTAGATTTTTTCCATTCTTTTTTTTGTTCCTTTAATGTTTTGAATTCATTTCTGAAAAATAATTAACTTTGAATTCGTACAATTTTATCATTTTTATATTTGTAAGATAGAGACTGACAGCTTTGTGAACTTATTTTTATAAATGTTGAAGTAAAAAAGATAAAAAATATGGCCTTTCCACTTGATCTTTCATAGAAATTAATGAATTTATATGACGTAAAAATATTCCATGTTTTTATTATTGTATTGTAACTAAATATATATTGCATTTGAGCTTTTTACAACTTTTTTAAACTTCAAAGAACAGTTTTTTCCCTCAGCTTCCTGTAAAGGCTTGTAAATTTTTAATTTTCTCTGCCTTTTAATTTGTTACTAAATTTTGATAATTTTTTATTTTATTTTTGAAATTTTCAATTAAATTAATCTGAAAATAAATATTTGTATTATCTTCAAGTACTAATATAGTTTGGACTGACAATGTAAGTTTTTTTTTTTTTTTTTTTTTTTTTGTAGCATTAAAGTCATGATTGTGTATCAAAATCGCATGTATTCACAGAATTGCTAAATTAATCTGAAAATATAGCTTGCTTTTGAGTTTCTTCAATATGATTGGTTAGTATGAGGATGTATGCTGTATATATAAAGCTTTAAAGAAGAGATGAAAATTTTATATGTGATTTATTACTGATAATTCAATTTATAACAGTTTCAGCTGTTTTAAAATCCACTTCCATCCAATTTTAATTTAATTTGATTCAGTCTATGACGACTTGAACAATAAGCTTATGTTTATAACAAGTTCTTAAGATATGTAAGTGTTCATGTCAGTTGGAAGTATAATCCATCACATTTCTATGTCTGGAAAATATCTAACAAAATTTTAAATAGAAGTTAAATTTTATTTTTCATGTTCAATCTTTAAGGAATTAGACTTGATGTAATGTGGGAATTTTCAAAAGCAAAATTTGTATAATGGGAAATTTCTTATGTTGTAAATCTATCAATTATGATAATGATTTTATAAACAAGAGCTGTATATATTTTGTTAACATTAATACAAAATTATTTCGATTTACATTACAATAATGCATTTTTTAAAGTTGTTTTGCAGCAAAAAACAGTAATTTTTCTCAAATTTTTTATTTAATTTATTGTAAAAGTGTAAAAGATTATTTTAAGGTCTAATGTTAATACATACCTGCCAAATTCTACACAAGAACACCAATTTTTACGCTTTTACTGATAGCGTGAATTATTTTACGCATTATTGGTTATTTATAGGTTTTTCTGGGCAAAGTTTAAAAAGGAAAATATATATCTTAGCAGATAATGGAGATCTTTTCTCGTTAGCCATAATGAGAAATGGCAATTAGCACCTCATTCAACCCATCTGTGGGAAATAACTTCCTATACTCTGTGGTCGTAGAGGCTCTGGGCGGTCCGAAAATGCACATGTCAAACCCTTTCCCTAACTATTTTTTTTTTTTTTTAAATTACGTCCTTATGTTGATTCTTTTGAGCATAGTAAGTCTTGCAGTCCAATAAAAAAAAGAAGTACCACCAGGAGTGTGTCTTGAAATGTGAAGAACAGCGGGCTAGACTGCAAGAGAAAGACGAGAGGGGGGGGGAATGTGCATTGTTTTAAAATGGATGCAAAGAAATTTAATCCTATTGTCTATCCATAGCTTGTTCACAGACATTCGGAGAGCTGCAATTTCTTGTTTAATATCTGGGAGATCTTTTCACTTTCATTTAACAAACTCTCAAATCAAATATATCAGTTCTTATGATTACATTTCACTTAAGTCTACATCTTAAGAAGTGCCAAAATAAAAATTCAAGCTGCAGTAGATTTCTTAGTAAAAGTTCACACACAGACACATGAGTAACTCACTTTCACTTAAATCATTGGGTACAAATTTGGACTTCCATCAGTTATGGTAGTTTCTTTTATTATTCCTGTTTGCTGAAGATTTTCAACAAATTCTAAAAATTTTCAACATCATTTCATGTATAAATTGCTAAGTGCAATCCAAAAAAAGTCAATTCCATACATGTAGAATCATTCCTTTACAAAAATACATCCAATATTTGCATTTGAAACAACTAACTTTTGATACATAAGTTAAAGTAGATTAGGACAGAAAAATTACAAAAGATTAAAAAAATCGGGAAATTCAACATCAGCAATGCAATTTATTATCCACCATTTGACAAATTTATAATTCCCAAATAAAAACATTACTCTTAAGTTTCTCATCCATAAAATAAAAATTTTAAAATTCAGGGGATAAAAAATAAAGTAAACAACAAATGCATAAAAATGAGCTTTAAATAATAATTCACAAATAAGAATTAAAATCATTACTGTATGCATCAGACACACAACTTTAGGAACTTACCATTAGTTTTATATTAAAGCACTAGAAGTTAGCAAAAACTAGCACCTAAAGCATACACACAAATTTATACACATAAATTTATACAAATTTTTTTAGCTTTCAAAATGATTCATTTCTTTTTTATAAATGTGTTTATAATTAGAAATTTTTCCTCATTTGAGAACTTCAAATAATTCCTCCTTTATTATTTCCAAAGCTTAAGAGTTCACATTGTTTTTTAATTAATTCTCAATTTATATTTTTAATTACTTTAATCAAAATATATACAGAAATGTATACAATTAAAAGCACTTCATATTAAAATTTTTTTTTACATAAAACTTCACACTTGTAAAAGAAATTTTATTCAGTGAAAATAGCCTTTTAGGCATATAATTAAGAGCAACTTATATTTCTTTACACTGATAAGCCAATGACAAAAAATTCTATTAAATCTAAAATTTCTGTTAATAAAATGATGATTTAAGTTTTTTTTTTTTTTTTTTTAACATCCATCCTTTGTTCTATAATATATATATATATATATATATATAAATATTATGTAATAGAATAAATATTAGTATAGTATGCAATTATTTTAAACAGTAGCTGTGAAATTGTTATTTAAATTAAAAACAACCACAAATAAAGGCACTACTACTATAATATTTGAGTTAAAGAATAAAATTTGAAAATAAATATTTTTATATTTATTAAAATTTAAACTTTTCAAATCCAGAACAATCTTCTAACACATTAGAATTGGTAAGTATAATTATTATTATTCTACAAAAAGCAAAACTTGTAATAATGAGAATATGCCACTAATTTTACAAACATTTGGAAGAAAAAACTTCAGATAATTCTTTCTAATCGCATAATTCCTAATACAAAATAGTGAAAAAAATTTCACAGAAAATAATTACAAAGTAATTATTGTGACCCTTCAAACAGTACCAAAATATTTAAAATAAATACACATAGTCTCAGTTATATATACTTTATTTACTGGATCTTTAGAAAGCAAAAACAGATATTTTGAGAAAACATTTTTCCTATCAATTTCAGAACTTTTTTCTACACATAGACAAGGTACAACTAACAAAAATTAAAAGTTGTTTTTTCAAAATAACAGTTTAAAGTATTGAGATATACTTTTTTTTTTCAAGACAATAGATATAAATGCTTCCAAGCATTTTAAAAGAGTTGGCATAAAAATAATTGCCACCAATTTTCAATTCGTACAAATAAAGATTAAAACATAATTTGATTAATTAAATCTTTATTTTTTACTGACAGGTCGTAAATTACCTTTTTATGACATACCTGCTTTCTCCATTCCTCTAGTTCCAGTTTTTTAGCACAAGTTATACATTCAAATATACAAGAAAAACTTTTTACAAAATTGCAAGAATTGCAATTTACACCAAACTGACATTTCTATACAACTAATAAAAGTACATTTCAAGAATATCTTGAGGGAGACTTCAATACATATAAATGACACAGTAATGAATCTGGTGTCAGAAATACCCCAGTCTCAAGATGTTTTTTGTCATTAAACAGAGTTGTTTTAAAAAGTTTAGAAAACTTTACTCAGGAAAGAAATAGCTGTTTATTGAAATGGCACAGAAATAGGAAACTAACGTAAGAAAATGCAATGCACATTGTGGCAGCATTCAATAAAACTTTACAAAAAAATTTAACTTCTGCAGTGCATAATTTGAAACCTCCATGAGAAAATTAATAAACTGAGTTAGAAATTACAAAAATTATAAATTGCTAAATTTTAAAATAGAGGTATTTCATTATCAATAATTAAAAATAAAAATGTTATAAAATAAAGCTGTTTCAACTAAAAATGAAATATATATTTTAAAGAGAATTAAACTTTCAGAAACTTAATTTTGAATATTTTTTATGCTATAAATATTAAATTTTTAGTAACTCCAAATAAATCCACAATCAAGAAATTTCATTCAGAAGCTTTAGAATTAGTATTAAATATTGCTAGAAAGAGAAGTCATGCATCATAGAAAACAAATCCACAGCAAAACTTACAAATTAAGTTTTTAAAAGTAACACTTTAATTGTTAAAAGTATCTTTTGTTACTTCAGGCAGAAGTAGTAACTAATACAAATTATTAGTTTAAGTTTTAAAAGAATATAAATTGATATAAAATATAACTGCTCAAAATGCAAGAACTTTAGTAATTTAAATTTATTGAATCATTGAAAACATGTTTAATGTACAAAGAAGCTAATGTTAAAGAGAATTGCATTTATAAGAAAAATAATGTTTTTTAAATCTAAATTAACAATTATATATATTCTTTTTAATTTCTCAATATATTTTAAATAAAAAAAATATTAAAAAATTTTAAAAAAATATTAAATCAAAATTACAGCCTGGTGTTAATTATTTTACATAAAGCAGTAAAACAAACAGTAGAACTATTTTTTTTTTTTAATTTATAATCCAATCTTGGTTTGAAAATCTTACATAAAACTTAAAAATAAAATAGAAAAATTAAATAAACATGCAAACTATTATACAAACCTTTTAAGAGATTCCAGTTTTGGACCCATCATTACAAGGAATTAAAAAATAAATTATATCAACAATTCAGGAATGTGAAAATTTACTTTTCATAGGACATAATCAACATAAAATTTTGTCTGCATTAATCATAAGTAATATCTTACTAATTAACCTATAAAATATTTTTAAACAATCAAAATTTAGCCTTATAAATGAAACTAATTTACCAATATTAATGAAAAAAAATGTCTGTCGCAATCACTTTTGTAAAAAAAATATTAATACTAAAGTGTTAAGATATTTATAAAAAAATGTTAATTCTTTTTTTTTTATCTAAATAACTGTGAATTTTTAGATGAGTGAATGAAATGAAAAATATCACATAAAATATCCACAAATTGTATAATGCAAGCAATGAAAAGCTATAGTACACATCGGTAAATGCATTAGAATCAAATGTGGAAAGGTAGGATTGCAAGCTACATTTTTTTTTTTACATATATTATCTATACATCATACATAACTTGCTGACTAATTTCTCCAATGTGTGCATCAGAATCATGAAGTGTGATTTGATAGATTTCACTTTTTAGATAAATTTCTGCAAAAGCAACTCTGGCTCAAACATAAGCTCAGTTTTAGTTTGTTTTTTCTTTTTTCTTTTTTAGTCTTCTTATATATACATATTTTTCTTTTACAGAAAAAAACATAAAAGTCACAATTCTGAGAGAAATGAAGTCACTCCTAAAGCCAGAACAAAGTTTATGGAACTAAATGATTTGTTACAATGAAAAGCAACAGGAGGCTCAGTCTTCAAAAATTTGCAGATAAAGAAAAATTTTTAAGATGTGGGCTCAGTTTTTGGCCTTTTAATTTCAACATTATTTTCATTGCTGCTTTCAGAGACTGCTGCATTCTCAAGCTCATTTGAAGCTGTAAACACTCTTTTAAATGATTTTGCTATACCTTGAGCTGTGTCCTTGATTATGGGTTGTGGTGCTATAAAGGAAGCACTACTGTATACATTTGTAACATTCTCTTCTGTATTAGAAGTTAAAGGCTGAGCAACCACTGTTAGCACATTAGGTGGGAATCCAGCCACTCCAGAAGGTGGAGCTTGTACAATCACTGTTGCTTGTGAAACTGGCTGAGAATCTGTACTTTGTACCTTTGGCCCACACACTAGGAGTCTAGGTTTAACAGTTGATATTAAATTCTGATTACTGGTTTTATCTGAAATTTTTTATAATCAGTCATAAATGTAAGAAAAAAGATAAATAATTAGTTAATTTAATTTGGATTAATATATAGTTACTTATTATAACTAAAGAAAACTGTAAATACATACAAACTCTTAATGCTGTTTTATAAAATCCATGAAGAAATATACAAAATTATATACTTTTCTTCTAATGTAGTAAAGCATTAAGTTTTAGATTAATAATAACACTTAATATTACAATTTACAAAAATTATTTGAAAATTTTTATGTTGTGGAATAAATTTAAAACATGTTAGTTACTATGTTGTGAAATAAAAACTATTTGGTTTCTTCGCAATTATAGACAAAAATTGTAACTAAAGAAAAAAATTTATTTACACAAAAAATACATGTGTATGATATTATATCATTTATTTTAAACAACCAGAAAAAATTTTAATTAAAAATTTGGTACTTAAAATTAGTAATAAGATAAATTAAAAATAAATAATAATACTCTACAATCATGTTTTTTAAACCATTTTATAATACATTTTCTTAACAGTTATTCCATAACAAATATTCTTGGGAAGCATTTTGTTTAGGAAAAATAATTCAAAACAAAAAGAGATAATTAGAATATTGAAAATAGTGTAATGCATAGTGCATTCAGAAAAGTAAATTTGTTGTTTCCATAGAATAAGGAAATACTTATGTGAACGTGAACAATGAGACAATTTTCAAACAGAATATTTGAATGTTATTTGATACAATTGTGATTTGGTCATACATCAAAATAAAAATTGTGACAAATGTGCAACAAAAATCTACAATGTCAGGTGTAGTTAATACGGTGAAACACAGTTACATCTTTTTATTAAATCTTTAAGCTAAGTGTTTTCGTGAGAATGTGTGTCAGTCTACAAAATAGAAATGATTACTAAATGAGTTCTGATCTTTTCATAGTTGCATCAGGATTTTTCAAAAATTTTCATCATTGCTCATAACTTGAAACAGAACTTGACAGACTCTCAGTAAACTGGTAAAACCCAATTGGCTAAGTACAAAGAAGTATACAGATGCAAACACACAGATTCTCAATACAGCTATCAGTTGTATAAATTTGCTCATTTTCCCTTCTCCACTTTCAGAATTATAAATGAATAAAAAAATTACTAAAAGGAAATGTACAAAAAATATATTGACAAATTCAAGGTATTGATGAGTATTTTAAGTTACACCACATACTTAATTTCACATTAAACTTGATCCTGAAGTACAAATAATTATTAGTAAAAAATTATAGTTAGCCGTTTTTCAAATCATATTTTAGACCTTAAATGGAGGAACGAACCAGACAATCTACACCTGGAATTTTAATTATTTTAATCACTCATCAAATAAATGATACTTTGAATTAAAGAAACATTTTGATAAATATTCAGGTAGTTTTTGTTAGTCAAAAAAAAAAAATTATGTTTTGATTTTCTGCTATATTTTGCATTAAGAATGTCACCCACCAGCTGTTGAACCCACGAACTGTTGAATTGAAGGCAACAGCGCTAACCATTTGGCTGCCAGCTCAGCGTATTGTATACATGATTTATAAATACATTATTACATGCTTGCGTTTATTAAGAGTCTTATGTTTTTATTTTCAAATAAGTAATTTCACGAAAATGAAATTATCTTTTCTATTTTGCAGGCTTCAAGCTTTATTTATGATGTGTACTGCTCCAACAGAAGAGAGAGATCAAGCGTTGAATATAACTTCCGAACTTTTAGCGATGATAGCATGTGTAAGAAGTTTACACTTTTCCCTTTTTTAATATTTGTGATACATATAGTAATTTTATTAAGAAAAACAAACCTTGGGATACCTAATATTTTCTAAAGTAAAATGAATCTTCATTTATTAATATTTCATTTATTTTTTTTTCATAAAAATACATTGTGTATTAAGAATTTAAATAAAATTATTAAACATATTATTTAGTAAATTAAAACTTATTTTTATCATTTGTTTATAGTTGATCAATTAGAAAATGAAAAATATTGTCTCAGCTTTTCATATGATTATATAGGATGCAATAGATATATAATGATGGTAGTCTTATGAAGTCCTAAAACATTTTTGGCTCAAACGGCACAAATGGAATTTTATACCGGTCAGACGTGCAAGACATCCTGTTTAATATTTCAACATTTCATTGAATGTTGGATTAAACAGTAATACAGCTTTCAAATTAACTTTCAATGAGTTCATAATAAATTACTACTTATGACTGGTGTTGATGTTGAAGAGCCTCCATTACTGAATAAACATTACAAAAAACTACATTTGCTTATTTAGAGAAGTAGCATTTAAAACCACTATGTCAATTACAATAAAAGCATATCACAGTACGTCTTCTTTAAGTAGATTCCAGTCTTTGAGTTAGGAGCTTAAAATTTCCACTGACTGTTTAGACAAATTTAAATCTCTTATAAGGTCACCAGAATCTTGTTGAGGTAAAAAGTGAAGTTCTGATGATTTACTTACTTCAAAGGTAGGGTCACTTCTTTTTCTTTGTTTTAAGTGTAAGCTTGGTCAGAGCCATACTTATCACTTAGTCATAAAATCTGGATACTTTGGTACAAGAGGGTACTTTTCACTATAAGACTTAAATCACATTGTAGATACCAAATTGGGATACTTTACTGTATGTTATGTTTTAGGCTTAATTTTTCTAATGTTAGTAATGCATAAGTAACAGTTGAATGGATTTCTGTTTGATCTAAATCATAAGAGACAGAGAATGGTGATGAGAACAATTTTTTTTATCCTGTCAAAACGTCAGTTCTCTACAGATATAGCAGAAGTTGTTTGGTTGATTTAAACACTTTCTTGGCTTTATAAAAAGTTTGTAAAACTTAAAACCAACAAAACCAGTTTGGAAATAAGTATCGCAACTGCTGCATAGTGTTTTTAAGCATACTATTTTAATTTATCCTTAATTTTTTTTTTAAAAAATAAATAAATAAAAATGACACATATACAAGAAAATTATGCTTGATGAAAGGATGCATATTAAGATTCAATATGTAAAATCAAATTAAAATCACTTTTTAATTTTCTATCAAAAAAAATTATGTTGACCAGAGTAATCAGTAAAGAATTTGCTATAACAAAAGAGTTTTAGATGAGGTTAGTTGGTTTTAATTGCACAAAGTCGAAATAAGGACAAGCTGCACCAATCACAAGATCAAAGTTGTTCTCACTTTTTCCTTAACTCATTAAAACGTTAAAAACTGTTTTAAAATGTCAAGGTAAAAAATTTTAAATAAGGTATATAAATTAAAAATCTATAAATGCACACAAGAATTTTAAAATAAAAACATTTCTTAAGTCAGATAAAATTCATAAATCCAATTGTTTTTAAAGTGGCAAAGAGGTTGCGATGGGGTGGTTCCCAAAGCAAATTTTATGATGCTAAAATATTACTATTAAAAAACGTGATGCGAAAATGGATAAAATCTGGACACATAATTAAAATATGACGCACTATATATGGTTCATCAACTGTTTCACACCAAGGATTTAAATCACTTAATAAATGTTAGGGGGTGAAACCCATGTGACTGATGAGAAGGTGAGTCAGTTTGATAACAGCACTTCATGGAGATAATGGAATGATAAATGAGAAGAAGGTATAGTTTGTTGCTACTTTCATATTATTGCCAAAGAGAATGAAGGAAATATTTAAACTTTTCTTCTCATGTCCATTGATGCAACTGAAGGTAAAATGGAAGTAGATGAGGACTTAGCAGCTGCAGCCTTCTCACTGTCATCTATTCCTATTCGGCTTGGTTTCCACCTAAACAGTATCGCAAATCCCTTTGCTAGTGACAGAATCAAGTAATTAATTATTTAAAAATTACAATTCCATGAAACAAAGGGTCATTAATGGAATAAAATCTAACTGCTGTCACTGTTCCTCATCATCACCTCAAATGAATATTCAAAACCGTAATCATCTGAGAGATGTAATTCAATGGTGTCTGCATCTATAGAGAGAAATGCTTTTTTGCTGTTAAAGAAGATTTTCGGGGTCTTCCTAGGTGGTTTTTAGTTTTCTTGTCATTAAGACTTTTGATTTTGCCAAAGTCGATATAGCAATTTCTCGTGAGGTGACTTTTGATTTATTTAGTTTTGGTAGTAATATAATTGTAAGAGACTTGGTTTCTGTTTGAGTACTTGAAGATTTTATGACCTTCTTAGAATCAGTGGCATAGCTAACACCTGACTGTGGAGAAAGTGAAATAATGACTCATCTAGCTTCAGGATAACGAAAATTATTTTAATTTTGATGGATGTGATTTCTTTCTCAAGCTGTCATATCAGACATAATCGAGAAAAGGAGGGGTGCACGCCGTTGCAATTAACACATGCCTCTTTAGCATTGCAGATAAAATCATAGCCAATGCCTGTGCTACGGGTATTGGCCATGCTATTTTGGAATGTTTGAATGGTTGACACTAAAAACAATGCAATGGATTCGGTATGTACAGTCTTACAAAGCAATGTATGTACACAACCTTTATGTACAGCAGTAAGTCTGGAGTTGGGAAAATTAAAATAAGATTCCATCATTTTTTATTGACTCTTTACATTTACTCAAGATGTTTTGACGCTTTAGATTGCTTAGAACTTCCTCTATAGAAGTATAAAACAAATCATCAGCAGATACATCATATGAGAAAAGTTTTGGTTATCTTATGAGGAAATGGTTATGTCAATATCGCCAAGTTTCCTCATAGTCAAAACAAGTCCTACTTGCCTTTCAGAGACTGTCTCAACAAGAATGTCACCAGACCTTATTTTTTTTCATATTTTTACCTCACCCAGTAAACCAGAAAAACTCTTTTCAATAAGAAAAAGAGACAAACTGAAATGTTCCTTCTCTTTTTTAACATCAAAAAATTTGGCCGAGCACACTAGCAGTTGTTGCTCTTGTGAGAGAGAAGCAGAAAATTTACACATGCAAAAGGATACTTAACTTTGGGACCTGACAGCACCACTTACAACATATCCCAACAAGGGGATGTACAGTTGCAACAATAGTGCTACTCAGGTCCCATTCATTCACTTACAATGAAGTGGTCTTCACCTTAACAAGTCCCCAATCGATGTGCTAATCACTTGATCCATTTAAGCCAATTGATGTGAGTGATGAGAACCAAAACATTCCTTACAATTATCTGAATCAGAGGCCAAAGTAATGTGTTGGCCTCTAGGGCCCTCAATTACCTGCACCCTCCTTTCCAGAGGCATGGGTTTCCCACATACTGCAATTACATGGGTGATTAAGTCCCCAAGATAAGCTAATTGCAACAGAGTGGAGACAGCTACTCAAAGGAAGCCTTCAACCTCTTACAAGACAATCAAAATGAGGGAGAAATGGATGAAAAAGCAGAAAAATAGGAGAGGAAGAGAGCAGAACAGATAACTATAATACCTCAGGATTGTGAGTTATGATCACGTAAAGAAGGTAAACCCCCTGATGGGTTGTCTCAATTGAGAACTGTTAGAATATATTGCTTAAAAGAAACACAGGAAGCACACTATATGCATATGTTTCTTATTTACTTTCCTTTTCTTAAGTAGTGAAGGTCCTGCAATACTTGTACTGTCCGCCATTTTTAAAAATGCACATAAAAAATTTAAACACAAAATTTAAAAACCAAGCACTGAAAATTAAAAATAATGCTTCACTAACTTGCTACAAAACCTCATCGTTCAACATATAAATCCAAATTAAAAATAAAGCAGTTTACTTATCATACTCAATCGTTGTCCCAGAGCATAGCCGGTTGGGAGGCAGAACCATGCTGACGTGCTAGTGCATCAGTGGCAGCGAATGTGTTAAAAATATCAATTTTGGAATTAAATAGGTTTGAATGAGATTTGTTTTTAAGATGTTTTGAGATTCATGCAAAAAACTTGGATGTTATGAATGAGATGAAAGTTGCCTCAGATCAATCTTTCCAATAATTCTTATTCTAATTTGAGAATAGGTAAAGAATTTAGGTTGATTTATACTCTTGAAAGGCTTTTAAATAAATGACACATCTTATGATTATAATTAATAAACAAGTAATTCTCATTTTATAATCAAGCTCTATCTCAACAACTTAGTTGTGTAATAAATAAGTTTTAGAAGTTTATAACTTATTTTGAAGAATTACTTAAAGAAACTTATTTTTAAAGAGAAGTTAATAACCTATTTTTAAACAATGATGGGGGCTAAGGGTAAAAAAAAAGCTCAAATACTAATGTTGAAATAAGGATTCCATTAGCATGGTTTTTTTATTTCCATGATAGTAAACAGATTGTTCTCTCTTACAACTTTTAAAGAACATGAGACTTCAAAATGAATAACAAGGAAGTCTAACTCAAATCCCTTATAGCCTCCTAGTAAAAAAAAAATGATCTTGTTTTTAAGATTTGTAATCAGACATTGCATTAATTTTATTTTACACATGACTTTCAGTCATTTTGCCCATCAAAGCATTGGTTTTTCTATGCAGAATAGTTAATATTTTAAGTCATTTTTTAACCCACAAACACACAATCTAATTTTTTTTTTTTTTTTTTAAAGTAAAGAGAGAGGATACACAACATGTCAGATATTTGGCAAATTACTTTATTGGAGAATGTTGTAAAAAACAATTTCATTATTAAGATTTTATTTTTATATGTAGAAAGCTTAGCCTCACACAAGTTTATTTTTTGACAATTAAGAGACAAAAAATAAATCAAAAATTTATAAAAAATATGGGACATTATAGGAATTGCAACAAACAAGATTGTGATTTCCAAGCATATGCTGTTTTTATTTTCATTCAATAAAGACAATTAGACAAATGCTAATATATAAATATGAAGTCATGCTATATGATACAGATCTTACTATATAAAATACAAATGTTTTGAATACATCGAAGATTGGAAAGTAGCTGATGAAAAAGTTAAAAAGATTATCAACTGTTTCCTTCCAAACTTTCCTTTTTTCATTAAATTAGAAGTGATATGTAAAAACTAAAAAGTGATATGA
The DNA here is from genome assembly GCA_030067965.1 of Latrodectus elegans. Lineage (NCBI taxonomy): Eukaryota > Metazoa > Arthropoda > Arachnida > Araneae > Theridiidae > Latrodectus > Latrodectus elegans. Next base: position 34,235,556 of record CM057822.1, on the reverse strand, counting down.
AGAATACCTGTTTGTGTACAAACAGGCGTTCATATAAAGAAAAATTGCAAAATCTTATTTTAAGTTATTTTTAGTTGTAAATTTGGATATAGAGGATTTCACTGCAGCATAACAATATTCAATATTGTAACTAAAATTGTAAAGCTAGTCACTTTCTCATTCTAAACAAATAATTGAAACTACAACATTTGCGTGGTAAAAATAAATGGGTATTTAGAAACTTTAATCAACAGAAATTGACAGTATTATTTTAAATTTTGTGAATGAAACTGGCTGTCCAATTCTAGGTGAAATTTTTACACACCATGGATTACTTTAATACATATAACTATTACTTAAAGCCAAACAAAAGTAGAATCCTTTTTTTAAAATTGAAAGATATAATTACAGAGGCTAAGTATTTTAAACTTTTTAGTTTAGTGTCGTTTACCACAGATATAGGTTTTACGCATATAATCTATTTGAAAAATTAATTTAAAAATAAACAATTTCGCCCAGTATAAATATTAATCCAGTAAATCTAGAAGTGTTTTAATAACTTATAATAAGTTCATTTAAAAAAAAAATTTGGCCTATAGAATTTCTTTAACAGTTTTACCTGACATTGAAGGTACACTTGATACCAATATCAATATTGTCATATTTTTGACAGAATATGTATCATACTCTACTCTAGTACTACTACTAATAAAATATCCTTAATAACAGTTTCCTAAAAAATTTTTCAGAAGTTGGTTAAATGGTCATTATGTGGTCACTTTTTACACTTAAAGGATATTTGATCAAAAAAAATTATCAAAGTTCTCAGTTAATCTGGATATGCCTAAAGCAGGTGTTCTGATGAATTATAGATTCACTTTTGGAAATTTTCAGTATTCATAATGCTATGCATAGCATAGCATACAATGCTTATAAAGATAATTTAATCACTAATGTAAAAGACAAATTTTAAAAAATAACATTACATTTTGTTTTTAAACAGATTAAGTATTGTAAAATTTCAATGAAGATTAAAAAATTTCAATATAATTTTTTTGGCCAAAAAATAGTTAGTTTTAAGAAAATTAAATTAGAGGTCTTTTTTTATATAAACCTTAATTGCAATAGAGAGAATTATTGCCTTAATAGATTGAAAAGCTTTGTAGACATGGAAAAAGAAATTTGATGAAAAAGAAAGCTATTCTGAAGTTATTTATTAATTATATTAATAATAAAATAATTCGCTATTTTTACTTACAGTTCAGGGTCTGGCTAAATTTGTTTTAAATTTTAGCTCTAAATTAAAATAATTATATTAAAATGATACATGCTATAATCTAAAATTTTCAAGAACAGATTTTTGTTATGGTGAAAGTACTTAGCAATATCTTCATAGATAGAAAATTATATGATATAAAGGTAAGAATTATTAAGAAAATTGTTTTCATAAATTATTCACAATTATTGCACAACTTTATATAACTTAAAATAATTTTAGATATTTAATGTTTTATATTATGTAATTTACTTGCATAAATACATCTGTATTATAGTCTACATTATAAAAAGTTTTAAGCAAAGCATGACCGATTCCTTCAAGAATAAGTTGTAAAATTAGAATTTTGCTAAAGACTTGAATGACATTCCCTTTAAGAAATATTGATAGAAAAAAAAACAATTGCTTTAAAACAGTTCTATTTTCCAACCTTCAAAAAAGTAATTTGAACATTTTGAAAAAACATTTTGAAATTAAGAAAAATAAATTAAATGAAAAATAATTTAAAGTCAAGGAAAACATAAGTGGGAGTTTCTTGAATTTTCATTTGTCAGAAGAATCAGAAACATAAATTCATATAATCTAAGAAATAAATCAATTAAATTATTAAACAAGATCTTACCAGTACTCTCGATTTTAATACCATTTGTATGTGAACCATTGATCAGTATTCCATTAGTTATAATAGTTTGCTCAGATGTTGCCTGATTAGCAACTGATCCTGGAGTTGTACTGACAACTTCAACTGTATGGATGCTTCCTAAAATATACAAAAAATTACATCAGCAAATTAATAATTACACTAGCAAATTACATTAGACTTCAATTTTACCTATGAGGATGAAAAAAAATTTCTTTTCTAAAATTTTATCTTTCATTTATGCATATTAAAAGATTTTTTAAATATATTTTAAACATCCAATATAAGGGTAAACTGATCATTAGGAAGTCTAAGATTTAGTTGACTTTCTGAGTAAGTAAAAATATCTTGTAATTTCCAGAAATCTATAAGTAGCTATAGTCTAAAAAAACTGTCATACACCTTAGGATTTAAAATATAAATTCAAAATAAGACTTTTTGGAACTAAATCCTCATAAGCATATAGCAGTGAAACAGATTAGTCTAATACATCAAATGATAAATACAAACTTAAATTTTGGGAAATGAGAATTTTAAATTGCAAGGTATTCAATTTAAAAGGTCTTAATAATTTAGTGAATAAGAGTAATTCAAAATTTTAGATATAGTTGAAATAATCAACAGCCATATTTCTAAGTATATGCAGTTACTTTTACAATGATAATTAACCAAAACAAAAACACATTTAGAGTAACAGTAATAAATTCTTAGGAAAAATAAAGAAAATATCGAAGTTTAAAGAAAACTGAAAATTTATGCTTCTTTAAATTTGTAATAAAAATTACCACTGCCATAATTTTAATGTTAAAATACTAAATAAATGAGACAAGATTATCAAAATTGGTGAATATCAAGAGTCATTATTAAGAAATATTCCAACTGTATGACATTAGAAAGTAAATACAATACTTCTGATGTGTTATTATATATTTAAATACAGTAGAACTCCAATTATCCAAATCAATTGAGACTGGACCCCATTTGAATAGCCAGAAATTTGGAATTTTTTTATTTTTTATTTATTTTTTTTTTTTTAGGGTTTATTTTAATTTGTTATTTTACATAGAAAATGGGAGAAAAAACTACATATCTTTGAAGAAAAAGAATTTTATTTAAATGAAAATGCAATACTTTTATATGTTAAAGTTCTTACACAAGTACTTTACATTAATACAATATGTATGTACAGTGCTTTAATTGAAAGTCATTGCTTGCTGGGTATTGCTAACAGAGTAAGTTGTTTCACTGCTTTCATCCATTTTTGGGCAGCTAAGAAACGCATCTGCTCGAAAGTGAGAATTTGCATATAGTCAAACTCTGGATGATGCTCTATCCCCTTCGAAACTGGCAAAGGCTTCACCCATGCCCTATGCTTACTTCAATTTAGACATTAAGGTCATCTACTAAATTAACACTTTAAATAAGATGACTAACACGTGCAATTTGAAATCACAATATATTGTCTGATATCTTCAGCACTACCTTCTGAACATGTAGGAATTTTCACACACACACAAAAGAATGTTGTTGAATTTCTCAAGTAACATATCATTCACATTTTTTTTACCTCTTAAATGTTTTTCTACATCTTTTTCTCATTTTCTTTCTCTTTTATAATCTATTTTTATAAAATTTTGAAAGTGATTTGTATAATTAAACATTCATATAGACTTCAGACAATTGAAGTTCTACTGTAATATTAAAAAATTTTGAATGCATAAGATTGGAAAATTATTAGCAAATATATTTATTTTAAACTAAGAATTAAAAATAAGATATTTGTAATAATTCAAAAATTGATAAGCTTCAATTTAAAATAATAGTAAGTTTTTTCTTATTAATACATATTCAAAAACATTTACAATCAAATAGCCGTTTTGATACCTAATACAACGAGAGATCATTGTTTTGAAAGGGGCAAAGTAAATAAAAAGTTTTACATTTTTATAATTGCCAGTTGTCTCTGGTAGCGAGGGGAGGGTGAATTGTCACAAATGATAATTTGGTAATAATTAAGAACTATATATATATATATATTCTAGTTATATTTACCAAATACTGTACTTCTTTCAACAATTAAATACACATAAATTAAACATGTTAATGTCAGGCTCAAACAAATTTCCAAGAATCAAATTCTAGGAGTCTACAGAAATATTCCAGGAAATACTGATATTCTGTTAAATCATTGTTTATTTTTAAAATTGTTCTTAACCAAGTATGTGTACACAACATTTTTCAATTATATTTGTAAACAATGGAAATTAAATATTGCAAAATATTAATGAAAATGTCTCATATTTAAGTATGAATTATATTTAATGATTACTTCAAAAGATTTTAAGGCATATAAAAGAATAAAAATTTAGTTTAAATAATCAGTATTCTTTGCATTACTGAATAAAATATTATATAAAATAATAGGTTATTTTAGAATTTTTAAATATCCCCTCATAAGATTTCAATATATTAATTTATTGAGTATTTTAAAATATGTATAATAATCACTTTTCAAATAAATACACTTATTTAAAACAAAAAAGAATAAATAAATACAACTACTAGATAAAATTTATAGAATGTGACTTTTTTCCACAATTATTATTCAACAAAATCAATTCTAAGTTTTTTTCTATTAACTAACTCTTTTAAAAACTATTCACAACCATATTCTAGACTTTTCTGTTTCATCAATCATTCAATAGATTCAGATTTATTGGTTATTTATCCATAAACAATTCTGCTATAAGAAAGTGCTAACTTCCAACTTCTCCAGCTTTTGAGGTTTAATTCATTATTGATATTGAATAATAGCTGTTGCTTCTCTGAAGCACCACAGCGACATATGTTTGATTTAGAAATTAATGTTAATTTATCAATTCTTTCAGCTTCCTCAGCAAGTCTTATTGTAGATTTTTCAAGTTCAGATATAAAATTATTATCAATCAGTCCAAATTATTCATTTTAATTTTCATTTCATCAATTTTTCAAGGGCTTTTTGCATTCCATCTGTTATCAGCTTTGCTTGCTATTTATCTTTCTCTAAATAAATTTATATTTTTATCTGGCACTAGCAGCAAAACTATGTATAACTTTGCTGATTCTTATATTGTTCACATCTGTTTTGGACATGATCATCAATAATGCACTTGACCACAAATGAATATTTAAATTTTCCAACACCAAATTTTTGTTCACAAAAAACCCAGGTTCAACAGCTGCTTGGATATGAGAGAAAGAAGTAAAAATAAATTAACTATTTCCAATAGCAACAATAATTTTGTCTATTTGATAATAAGTTAAAATTAACAGTATCTATTCTATCTTTAACAGGATCAAATTTCTCATCAATGCAATTTTGAAGTCTTACAGTCAATTGTGATGATTTAAATTCTTCTACAAAATTCTTTTTTCTGAACCATGCAAAAGTCAATCTTTGTATGGATTACCGAATATTTATTATATAATTATACATATATTTATTTTGAATTACATATACTTTCAATACTTGAATAACCAAACTGATCAAGCAATGACAAAAGTCAATGTATGCAAAAATATAAACAAGAGAAATATTAAATAGGTCATTAGAAAGACATTCTACCAAGCTTATTGAATAATTTATTTCATTTATAAATTTAAAAAAAATTCACCCTTTTCACAGAAATTATGTGCAATTTTTACCAAGAAAGATATAGAAAGTATATTTTAATTCAAAAATTTCACATTTAAATATTAATATTCAGTGAATTTTATACAAAATAAAAGATAGAAACAATAGAAAAAGAATCAATTAAAATCGCCTCTCCCCTCCCCTTATTTCACCACATGATCTTATTGGTGATTACTCTTCACTTCACACACATATATTTAAATTCTACATCAGGTTCTAACTGAAAGTGGATCATTATGAAACAATTGTGGCTAAGCTAGATTTTTAATTTAGTAAGTTATGAACACAATCTAATATTAATCATGCAACCATTTATTGTTAAAATTAAGAGCTAACAATAAATTTGGTTTTTGAACAATTTCATTAAAAATTTTAAAATATCAAAACAAAAAACTCAAAAAAAAAAATGTCTAACAAAAAGTAAATACCAAGTAAAAGCTATAGATCAAACTAACCAGGAGGTGATCCAGGAGTAGTATGAGCAATTTGAATATCATGAGTCAATGCTACATAAGCAGGCTGAGTAATGACGGCAGGTGTTGACTGTGCAATGACATCAGATGAATCCATCATACTTTCTGGTGTAGGGCTAGGTTCCCTTGATAATGAATCTGGTGTTACTAATCCACTTACACCACTATGACTGGGTGAGGCAGGTGCTGATCTGAAAGTCAAATAATGAAGTGATATTTAATCCAAAATTTATTTAATTGAAATATTTATTATATAATTATACATATATTTATTTTGAATTACATATACTTTCAATACTTGAATAACCAAACTGATCAAGCAATGACAAAAGTCAATGTATGCAAAAATATAAACAAGAGAAATATTAAATAATTCAAGTTAATAATTAAAGTGATTAAATAGGTTATTTTTAAGCATTTTCTAATTATACTTTAAAAAGTACAAAAATTGTGCATACTTATGATTTGCTTTGACCTGTTAGTTGCTTTACTGAAAGTTTTGGAAATGACAACCAATTTGCACAAGATTTGTAATTCAAAGAGGAACAACAATAAATATTTATGACTAAGGAGCAAATTAAAGATACAAACTTAAACAGAAGATCATGGAACTGATTATTTAGCTGTCTGTTGGTTGGGTGAGTTTTGTGATGCAAAATCCAATAAGGACAAGATGGACCAAGATTTAAATTTTAATAAAAAAAAAAAATCTGGTTTTGAAAGAGTAAGCCTGTTTTTATGAAACAAATTTTATATAGATCTGTCAAAAAAAGTTCACATTTTGTTCGAGCGAGAAAAAGTTGGATGCTATAAAAACGAGAATCACAGACTCTCTTTATTTCAGGAGTAAAAGCCAATGAACGTAAATGGGTGGCAAAGGTCAGACAAAATATTTAAGGCATAAACATTTAACAATGTCAATACAGTTAAACAAATTTTAAAATTAAGGCAAAATAATTTGATTTTAATTATGTTAAAGTACATCACTATAGAAACAATTTGATACTTTTTCTTTTTAATAAAAAAATTCCATTTGATTCAATACACAACAGTCCCGGAATCACTTCAAACTTTTCCTTGAAAAGTTAAAATGTAGCACACGAAATGAAATGAAACTCTTCCTTTAAAATCAACTAAACAGAGAAGTTGAATATCATAAAAAATTATTTATCATTTGATAAAAAAAATTGGATCAAATATATTTTACCCAAACAAGGATGTGAAACATCTTACACACACACATACAATTTCACATGAAATTTAATCTTGTTAAAAAATGGAACTATAAAATTCAAGTTTATTTGCACTAAACTATCAGGATATTATAAAATATCAGTCTTGATGCAAATTTTTCAAAAAAAAAAAGAAAAGAAAAGAAAGAAAGAAAAAAAAATTAACGGCAGATAACGTGGCTTTGCATTATCTTAGCATAACTGTCTTTTTATAAACAGATATACAAAATATGCTTAAGGTATAAAAAAATTAATATTAAACTAGTTTTTGAAAGAGGTAAAAAATATTTCAGGTTTAAAATAAAACCCCATATAGCTCTGTGATTGAAAATTGAATGATCTGAAATTGTTCCACAATAAGTTTATTTAATTAAATTTAAAAAATTATATAGTGGAAACTCTGAAAATTTAAAAGATAATACTCTATTATAAAAAAAAAATTTAAACAAAAAATCTCTGAAAAATTCAATAAAACATTATAATTTTAAATTTCAAAACATAAAACATTACTAATTTAAGTTAACTATTAATATTGCTAATATCAAAATTTGTCTGAATTTACAGTTAGATAATAAAACATAATCCTAATGTTAAATTGTAATTAACAATTAAGATAAATTTAATTGAAATTTAAATAATCTAAATTGGATTAAAAAGCATTTCTGAAATGAATCAACTACAGATTTAAGCACATGAAGTTCCTGGAGTTCCTTGTAAAAGTATTGTGAAATTCTATGAAAATTCAAACTAATCTTTTGTCCTCTATATATGCTAAACACATAAGCAACCACAATTAGATTTGTAAATCAATACAGAAATTTTAATTATGTTTTAAAAGAAAGCACACAAACAAGCTTTTAAAACTACTTTTTTATATCAATTTAATCAATCGGAATTGAAAAAACTTAAACTCCTAAAAATAATTAAGTGGATAAAAAGAAAAACCCAAGAATCATTGAGTTAAAGGCAAAAGTGCTAATATTTCAGTTAACAGCTCAGCTTTATTTCATTATTCTTTTACAGTTGAAATATTCAAAATAGGAGTAAAAATATTACATGAGCTAACAGAATAAGTAATGGAATCAATCAAATTAAATACATTATTCATAGAGTAATGTATTTAATTTGCACCAATAATACTGGAAACTTATTTTTATTTTCATATCACAACTATCAGGAAAATAAAAAATTAAAATAAAAATATATTTCCTTAGTCAACTATCAACTACCAGTTTTCTGAAAAATTTAAAGAAATTTCAAAAAGTTTAAATTATTTAAATAAAAGTTATAACAAATATTTTAGGCTTTAAGAAATTTAAAGAAGCAGTAACATATTTCTAGATATTAGCATATTATTACATAATATAATTATTATATAACACTATATAACAATAAGGCAAGCTCTAATTTTAGGGTGTTGATATGTTATATTTTAAACTTCATGTTGATTATTGCAAATTTTACCTCTAACCAACAATCATTTTACACAATTCAATTTAACGAAAATATTATAAACATTTGTATTCATCAATCTTTTTAAAGTGACTGAAAAGACATTAAATTAAAACATAATTAGAAAATTGTAACAAACATGTTGAGAAACCGTACTGACTATACATTACAAGAAAAATATACTAATAATTAAGCATATTATAAATATTCAATTATTAGCATTTTAAAAAATTATAAAATACCTTGATGAAAGTCCTCCATAAGGAGCTCTGAAACATGGAACACCCCTTTGCCGCCGACGTCTAAATGCCTGTTCAATCAATTTCGATTCAGATTGAGAATCAATTTTCCAAAAACTGCCCTTTCCAGGTTCTTCTTGTGGCCGTGGAACTTTTACAAAATGTCTGTTAAGCGACAGATTATGACGTATAGAATTCTAAAAATATATCTGCATGTTAAAACTGGATTGAAAAAATAAATAAATTTTAAATATGCATTAATATCAAATTATTTATAACTAAAAAATAAATTATGCCTGAAATTTTGAAATAACTTGATTTTCTATTAAAATATTTTAACAATATTAAGAAAATGTTATGATAGAAGAAAATGCTGGATTATAAGACAAATAGTTTAGAAAAGTTACACAAATTATAAAATTAAATTGTAAGTTTTAAAAAAATACAAACATTAAAATGGAATGCAATACTCATTCCACAGTAAAGTTATTGTTTACAAAAAATTTATTTTCATAATCAATGTATAATTTAGAAAAGCCATTTTTACAATATATTAAATAATCTTTTCATTAAATTGGTATAATTGTTAACTATTAAAAATACTTAATATTTTTTAATCATAAAACATTGTACTGTAATTAAAAAAATTTTTTGTGGTTGCTATTGGAAAAATATTAGTTTCTAAAATAAAAATTTTAATGAAACCTTTTAGATAGTGAAATCTCATCATAATAAATATGAAAACAAAATAACCAAATTGAATAGAAAAGTCGGATTAATATATACCTAAAGAACATGCTATGAAATGAATGAATCAAAAATGCTATGTAAGTTATGATTCTATATCTATAATAAGTTATGATTCTTTTAATTAGAGTAAATTAAAAGAAAAATGTATAACTATAGCATATAATATTTATTCTTCAGATATATTCATATTTTACAATAACTCACTTATATAACTTTCTGTTGCATTTAACTTCAATTTAATTTCCATCACAAAATTTTTTTCTGAAGGACTATCAATAATAATCTATAACATTATATTTTTCTATTTCACTTTTCCTTGTCTTTACTATAGCATGTCAAATCAAAAATGAAATGCTACATCTTTATGATCATAAAAAAGAAATATCTAAAACTAGTTTAACTTAAGGTGTCTACATAAAAAAGTAAAATAAAATTTAAGCAATAATGTTTAATAAGTATTTCATGAAAGACAATGATTTTTAAACTTTTTCACATTCTTTCATAATAAATCATCTGCATTCCATTCCTTTATTTTATGAACTTTAAAAAATCTCAAATTCAGATGACTTTCAAATTGCAAGAAAAAAATTTATAACAGTTTTTTTTTTTTTTTTTTTTTTTTTTTTTTAATACCTTCATCAAACAAAATTCCAACAATAATTTAAATTTTTAAATAATCATAACCATCAATAGTAAATAAAGTATTTTTCATTCAATAATTTTATCAAAATTAAAAGCATAAAAAATAGGGTTTCCAATATATATATAAGATTGGAGTAGATATATAATCAAGAAGCTTCCATTAATAAAATAATATTTTTTTTTCCATTCATTAATATTAAAAGAAAAAATTGGTAACTATTGAAATATATTGAATAAATTTCACTTCTTACCAGCTGAAAAATCAAAAACATTTTCTCAATTAAAAATAATTGATTTTTAAATTTTGATACAACTTATATTATCAAAACATCCATTGATTTATTGTTTCTGAAAAATAAAATTTAAGCTTTCATGCAACTTTCTAAAAAATTGTTTTAATAGATTCTTACATTCTATTTAATATTCATAAAAAATAACATTTTGAAAAAAATTATTCATTCCATTTTTTATATCAGCAATTTGAAAATTCTTATTAAAATATAATACATTTTTTAAAGTTGTTTTCTATCAATAGGCACTTAAAATCCCTCAATCACAAACAAACTTTATTTATATATGAATAAAGTAATGAGAATTTCTCACCAAAGCAAATAAACTCTTACCACACCAAGAAGATTTGTAATACAAAACAGTTGTATAATTTAAAATATAACAAATAAATAATAGAGTAAATCAATATACAAAGTAATCATAAAAATTTTCAGTAATTTTTCATATTATTAATTGGATTTATGCAAATTATTGAATCAAAATATCAAGACTAGATTAAGTATACATGATCATTTTTAATGGGTACAGTAAATCCATTGTTCTGAATACTAGAAATTTCAAATTTAAAGTTAATTTTAAGTTATTTTCAAAATCTCAAATTTTATATCCACATTTTAATTAAATAAATGGAAAAATAAAACAAGGCTTGATTAATATTTAACAGACATTTTTAATTCTTAAAAGACATTTTAAACTTTAATTATACTAAAACAAAAGTAAAATAGCATAAAAATGCATTTTCTAGGAATAATGAAAAGTAAACCCATACATTTCTGGACTTGAGTTCACAGAACTCATTATTCAGAGGCCACCACACACACAATTTGGTAACAATCCCAATAAGAAACATGGAATTTACATTAATATTTTATTCATTCAACACTGTCTACTAGCCTTTAAATTATTTTCAGATTTTTTTATAATATATATAAATGAAATATGTAATCAAAAGCAGAAAAAAATGTACTGATCAAAAATTAACCAAAACTTTAGAGCTTGAATTGTGGTTAAATAATTACATTGCTAATGTTGAAACTTCTGGATTTTTTTTTTTTAAACAAATTGTATGGGAATATCTCTTGCCTCAATCTTTGATTTTACAACCCATGAAATGGAGCATTAACTTCAGTAATTATTCAAGTTATTACCAAGTGCAAATATTAAGAGGTACTTTGGAAAGGAATGAGCATAGTTTTGAATCACCTTATGTAATTGACATTAAAAGTGTAATATACTTGTCTACCTATACTTTGGAATAATGCTGCAAAAAAAATATCTAGATAATTTCAAGATGTAGGTTTTAACATTGAAATTTGAAAATTTGAGAGATCATTCATAAACTTCAACCAATAAACACATTACTGCATTTAATTCCATTTCAAGATTTCTTAAATGTGTATTCACAAATGTAATTTGTATACAAGAGCTATATGATGATTATATGATTGGAAATAAAAGAGAATATAAAATAATTTTCAGATATCAAACAAGAAAATTATGTAGAGTTGTGATTTTTTGCAAACCAAGCGGATCAATGGCTTACAAGATTGAAGCATTTTTTTTTTTTTTTTGGACAAAAATAATAAAATACTTTGTTACAATGAAAAAAAGATGAATGAGGCTTCAAAATATATTGAAACAGAGAAAATGAGAATACTTTGTCTGGTTTTTCATCAATAAAAGGAAATTAAAAATTGTTAAGTATGGAATTTCATTTTGCACGGTATTTCTTATTATTCTAAATATTTATTTTTCTAACAGTACTTTATTTACAAAAAGAAAGCAGTGAGGAAAAAGTTATAAAATCTTATATTTTTTTAATTTAAAAAACTTTTGATTATACGAAACATTTTTTACTGATCCCTATAAGTTTACAAAGATGAACATCAACTATATCATAATAAACATTTTTCTATTGTTTGTGTATTTGTTATTTCTTGAAAATGAAATTTAAATAGTAAATTTAAAAACATTATTCAAATGATTTCCTTAAATCATTAACACTTAATTTACAAAGATTGTCAAATATTGGTTTATATTTTCAGTAAATTTTTAAACTGCCTGCTTTCATTTCAAAGTTTATTGATTTAAAATGCCTGCTGATGAAATCTAAAAATGCAGGAAACTCAATTTTAATTACATGCAATTTTATTTAAAAGTGAAAAATTTACATAATGCAAGATGTTATAAAACTCTGAAAAATGATAGCATCTAATCCAAGACATTAAAGCAGTTTATTTAGAACACAAACAAATCTTGAGAATTAGAGCAATTATCTCAATATGTAGAAATCATAATCAATGATCGCAAATTGATAATTTAACATAATTGTTTTCAATTTTTTTTTTCAATTTCCACATTTTGTTATGAAACATCCTAAAATATTCAAAAATTATATATTCATTCCTAGGATGAGAAAATGGCATCCATGAAAATAGCAATTCAGCAGAAAATTAACATTTTGATGAAAACTTTTTTTCTAAGACATTTCTCCATCATATTAGAATGCAGAAATTTATTGGTGTAAAACAATAATTAAGATTTTGTATTCTGCATATATGTTGTTAATTCATAAATATAAAAGAATACTGAAAATGTTGCAGAGAAAGTGATCAGAAAAAATAACTGAAGATTAATAAAAGTGAAATGCTAGAATACTAGTGCTTTATTTCACAAGTTGAGAGTCAAAATTATTTGCATTATTAAATAAACACAATTGTTTTTGTGTACAATAAATCTTCAATCCATAAGTTTTTCTACAAGAAAAACAATTTGGTAGTACAGGAGTAAAAAATTAAATTTCTGCATTTTTTTTTTTTTTTTTTTTTTTTTTTAAGTGAATAAGTTACAGAGTAACATGACATATCCTAAAGAAAAAAAATTGGTTCTAAAGAAAGCTATCTTGTTATTAATGTATATGCAATTTGAGAAAAGTTTCATTTAATGAAATTTTGTCATTTCAAGCAAATTCTGGTTTCTAAGATTTGGGAGCACCCAACTGAGTTGTGTTATTGTGTGATTGGATGAAAACATGTGCACTGAAACCAAAATCCCTCGAAACAAATACTCACCATATTACAATAAATAAGATTTCTTAGAAGTAGGTGAATGTTTAGATTTGTTTTACTACAAATTCTCAAACAATTTTACTATTAATTAGTTACATTATAGCTTTAAATTTTTAATCCCTGATAATAAAATAAATTGATACTTTAAAAATTAAAGTGTTTTCTTAAAAAATGTGATAATTATTTTTACTTTCTGATAAATTCATAAGTATTTTCTGATAAATATTTTATTATGAGACAAACCAAAACAATTAGTTTGTTCCTGATATGCAATTAATAAATGTAAAATAAATAATAGTGAAATATTGTTTTTGTACTTAATAAAGGTTTAAAGTTATTGAAATTATAAAAGGAATGATTTTTATAGTTAACCTAAATTTTTACTTATCCTTCAAAAATAATAAGTTTTACTTATGAAAGTCTAGATAAAAACACATAAATTGTGTTTATTTAAACCAAGTTAAACATTTACATTACCTTTCTTAATATTGTTTTTTGGGAAAACTTGGAATAACAATTTGGAAATATTGTGGTTAAATTAAAAACTATTTTAAAATTAAATAATCGTGTTGAAATCTTGTTAATTTTGGATTTGATACAACTGAATAACATTCATTACTTTCATATTCAGTTTTAAAAAATTATACAAATTAAAATGTATTTTTCTAAGACTTAAAAAGGGTGATATTGTTCTCTTCAAAATATGGGGAAAACTTTCATTCAGAGACAATGATTTTGAAATTACAAAAATTAACTATAGTTAATAAAGAATAGAACACAGCAGTTGTTAGAAAATCATTAATCAGAATCTATAATAATAGAATAAAGAATGAAAATTTGGAAGATTTATAGTAGAAAAAATGATAAGAAATGTTATTTAAAACTTGATTCAAATGAAAAGTCTTTGAAAAAATTTAAAATTTAGAAGAAATTAAAAATTCAAGAGCCAAATCAATAATGAAAATCCAAACAAAAATTTTAAAACTTTTGATGAAATGATTCAAATGACTTAACTGTTAACCATCTGAAATATTGACAGTATGGGTAATATTTTTTTTCTAGTTTAAAGTTTAATTAGCCCAAAGTTTTAGTCTAGTTTTTGTTAAGAAAAATATTTTAGAATTGAAATTAAAATCCTGTCTTGCTTATCAGACAAGATTCCATAGTTGACTTATTATAAAATAAGTGAGAAATATTATTTATGCACATCATTAAAAATTTGCAATAAAACAAGTTGAACAATAAGCTAGTTTAGAGAATTTTAAGAAAGTTAATGTCAAAAATAATTAAGTTTTTACTTAATTAGGATATTTGCGAATAAAACTTAAAACTGTAAGTTTAGTTTGTTAGTCAATCAATGGTAAGTTTTTGCACAGAACTATTAATTAGACCATTTATTTATGTAAAAACAACTGGGACAAATTTTAAGTCACTATCAATAGAGCTAACAGATAATAGCCGAAAAACAGGATTCCAATTTTCTCTACATAAAATTAAATAAAACAAGAATGAAACTTTGTTACAAAAAATACAGCAAAAATTTTAATTACTATATGTTTTTAAAAAGAAATCTTCTGCAATTGTACATACAGATATGGGGGGGGGGAATTTTTTATAAATTTAAAGGACATGATTGATATAGCTTGAAGAAAAATCCAATTAAAATTGTACATTAAATTTAATAAAGTGACTCAGATTGTAAATGAGAAGAAAATGTAAAATCAAATTCTTAAAATGTTTGAACTACATTTCAAGCACACATTTACATTGTTACTGACCACAGAATTTAAAGTGATAAGTTAAACTGGTATTTCAAAAAGAAAATGGGATAAAAGAGTTCAGCTTTTCCTTTTAATACAGAAAATGAAACCAAAGAAAGAATAACATATTTTATTTTCATAAAATATGTTATTCATAAAATACATAAAAATATTTCAATGTTATATATATATATATATATATATATATATATATATTTTTTTTTTTTTTTTTTTTTAAGGTTTTCTCAGGGAATGCAATATACAATTTGGATATAATATGTATTAGAGTTGGAGGAAAATTAGCAATCGCTATGGATGAATCATGATGCAAAACAAAGATGTGGTTAAAATACATGGTTCTTACAGATTTCCAAAGACCAAATACCAGGAGTTTACGAGAAGTTAAAAAATTTTAGGAGGGATCAATATTCATGTTAAATATATTTTAAAATTGTTTTTAATCAAATAAGGATATAATTATGTCTATAAAATATTTTTTCAATTATATATGAATATTATAAATAATTGCAAATATTGATGATAAAATTTTTCATTAAGTTAAAATTACATTTAATGATTACCTCAAAAGCTTTCAATGAATATTCAGCTATAACACAAAAAATTTATTTAAATAATCAACAATTTTTTCATATTATTGGATTAAACCCTATGTAAAATAATGGGTAGTTTTAGAGTTTTTAAACATATTCAATAGATTCATATCTATTAACATATTAAGTATTCAAGATGTGCATAACAATTTCTTTTCAAATATAAATATACTCATTCAAAACAAATACAACTGTTAAAGTTTTCAGGACTTTTTTTCAAAATTATAACTTAATAAAAGCAGACATAAATTTTTCTTCTATTATTATTATATAATCTAAACATTTCTTCTGTTGTTATTATAAACCATATTTTCCTGTATATAATCCATGGATTATGTATTTAAAAAGTTCCCAATTTCATTGTGTGTATTATATGCCGCCGTGGATAATCTGACAAAAAAATATTTTTCTGCAGAAAAGTTTACAATAAAGTTTTGAAAAAAAGCTTTTTATGTTTCATAAAATAAATAACAGATAACGCCAGTATTCAGTTGACTTATTTTAACTATAATCAGCATTGTCCAATTACGTTCAAAAGCGAAGTCAGTTCCTCTGAACGGTTATTAAAGTTGCAATTCGTTAACGTCATTTCACATTCTGTTTTGACATGATTTGTTTCGCTCTGAAAACATTCAAATTGATATATTTTCAAAGTGAAGTGCAAATTATTAATTCACAGAGTAAATTTTAAATTGAAAGCTATAGGGAAGGCAAATGAAAAAATGTCGATTAACGTGTAATGTAAGGTGAAGAACAAAACCTGCGAGGTGCAAAAGAAAAAAATTTATTCCATGTGCAGTAAGCCATTTCTTTCATGTAACTATTAACAAAACAAATATAGTTTATTTTAAAAAAATAATTTGAAACCACATTTTGAAAATTATTAAAACCTAAAAATCGATTAAGTTTTATTATAATCTTCTTGAACATAGATCAATATTATTATAATCTTCTTGAACATAGATCAATATAGAGCTTTCATCTCAGTTAATCGCACTTAGTGTTGAGGTGAATAATATATATATATATATATATATATATATATATATATATATATATATATTCAAACAGATCTTTATAAATGCTTTTTTTCCTGTAGAATTTATTATATTTTTAATTAAAATGCATGTATTTTTTATTTTATTTGGCACCAAATTATCAGCAGTATAAATTTTCGACTATTTGTTTTAAAAATTGCAGCGGATTATACAACGCTGCAGATAATGTGTCGTTTTTTCTTTTGCTCGAATAAAGGGACTTGCGGATAATATGCTGCAGCAGATTATATACAGGAAAATATGGTAATCTAAATATTTCTTCTGTTATTATATAAAGCTCATTTAAAATTATACAATTTTACACCTATAATCTAAGCTTTCCTTATTTCTTTAGTCATTTTGTACATTTCTTGGTTGTTATAAATATGCACACACACATTTGTATGGGTATTCCAGAGCCCACTAGTCACTAAAAAGACACTTTTTCAATCAGGCATATTAAATAGTTTCAGACTTTATTTCATTGATCAAATTGATCTTGATTCACTGATATATATAGTCAATTTTCACCAAGGGAGATATGGGAAGTATATTTTAATTTAAAATTTTTATAATTAAATATTAATATTCAGTAAATTTTATACAATATAAAAAAGCAGAAAGAAATAGAAAAAATTTGATTAAAATCACCCACCTGATGGCACAAAATGATGATCTTGTTGGTAATTACTTCACACACATATATATCAAGTTTTGACTTAAGTGGACTATCGTGAAATTATTGTGGCTGAGCTGAATATTTATTTTAGTCAACAGTTATGAATTCAACAATCTAATATTGACAGTGCAGCCATCTAGTGATAACATTAAGAGCTAAAACTAAATTTGGTTTACAAACAATTACATTGAAGATTTAAGACATTAAAACAAAAAATCAAAAAAATTATAATCTTTTCTAACAAAAAAATAAATTGACAACTACAAATTCCAAAGAAGCGAACTAAAATTCCAACAGTTTCAAGGGCCCTTGAAATTCACACTTTTATAATTTCAGGAATTGTTTAAACCCTGTAATAGCATGTTTCAAGTGCAAAGGAATCACAAATATTTATTAAAAAAATTTTTGGTCCTAGAACAAAAGGTCTTCAAATAAAAAATTTTTTGGAATTAGTTGTGACAATGTCATTTATCAAAAAGTATTAAGTGCTATAGCAGAGCAACTATTTAGAGATTTTTTGTTCTTTGGAAATAAAAGGAATAAAAAATAGAAAAATAGAAAGTATACAACACCTAACATGTAGAGAGGAAAATATTTTGTTAAGAGGCAAACAATCTAAAGAGGTAGTTTACCATGAATCCAATTTTTTGTACTGATACAAGCACATTTTCGAAACCAATCTCAGGATTAATTTTTCAACTGATACCCTTTTGACCACCTATAAAACTTTTGCCAGGCTTGTTTATGGGAGAGAACTTATAGCCACTACCTCTAAAACTTGTCAGGAAGTTATTGACTTGATGCAAAATAAGGCACTTAGGATTATTACTGGTGCTCCTGGCTCTACTCCAATCGCTACCATAGAGCTTCAGGCTGGTATTGAGCCCTTAAATTCCAGAAGAGAATTGCAGGTATTAAGTCTCCATGACAAGTGTAAAAGATTGAATTTACTTCATTGGAGACAATACTCCCCCACTACCTCTAGACTGAAAACATATAAATCATTTATTTCTCGTGCTGATGAACTCTATACATTTTAAGGCATCACGCCAATTATACCTTACCCACCACAGTTTGGCTCTTCACCACCTACAAATAAAACTCCTACCTACAATCTTACCATCGGTACGCTTGTAAAAAAATGTAATGGAATTCCTGATGCTCTTAAAGCTATTTCCTTAGAAATTATAGCTACAAAGTATCCTAGCTCTGAATTGATCCACATTTATACTGATGGTTCTGCCTGTGATGCAAATACTGGTGCCGGACAGAACTGTGAGGGCTATTTTGAGGAATCCTGTGCTGTTGGACTAAAAGCCTCAAACTTTGATGCAGAGATTTTTGTCGTGAATAAAGCAGTCCTAAATCTCATTGGTCTTAATACTAACTTTGGCAAGGCAGTTATTTTTATTGACTCCCAGGCTGCAATCTCGGCTGCTGCCTCCTATACACTTAGCAACTGCTCACTTGTTGAAGAGAATAAGAGATTTGTTTACAATGCTATTGTCTCTGACTGGGAGATAGCTTTTCAATGGATCCCTAGCCACTGTATGGTGCCTGGAAATGAAAGAGCAGATGTGTTGGCTAAAAATGGTTGTAAGCTGCCTCACCCCCTGTTTCCACTAACTGCCCATCAACTTAGTTCTGAGGCTAGGGGGAAAATTGACCAACACTAGAGCAAATTTATGCAGCACTTTCAGCGGATAAAAAGTGGAACGCTCTTATGAAGTTGCCTGTCTCGATGGATTTGCTTCGTGCAGTTTTTAATGCAAATTTTCGACTTTTAACTGGACATGACTTTTTGTGTAAACATCTACACCATATCTGTGTAGTTGCTGATGATACAGGCCCCTTTGTTTGTTGGGTGAAACTATGGACTTTGATCATTTGACAACTTGCACTGAACTTGCTTTTATTACTTTTGACTCTGACAACTTTACCAAGGCTGAATTTTATTGGGCCACCAGAAGTCTTATGGCAGATAAATGCAACTGACTGATGTAGGAAAAAAAAAAGGATTAACTTTTTAAACTAAATTTTCAGTATTAATTTTAAAGCATAATCTGAATCCTTAAAGCATTACAATTTTTTAATGTAAATCCTGCATTGTATTATTAATTGTATTACATTATTGCTGGTATAATCAATATATTTTATAATGTTTTTGGGGTGCCAAGAAAGGTATCATACTTGTTTAAAATTTGCTGATAACACTTTAAAACTTGTACACAACTTAAATTAAGAATAATTAATCAGTTCTCTATAGACTTTTTTAATACAATTTTTCCTTTGTTTCAACAGCTCCCATTAATTTCATTTTAAATTGAAAAATAAAAACACTACATAAATAAATATAAAAGCAACTTGCCTGCCATCCCCTATCAGCAGTCCTATAAAATGGATAGTTTTTAGTAATATAGGAATATATTTCATTAAGTGTTAACTGCCTATCTGGGGCTGAGGATATAGCTTGCACTATCAGTTGTGCATAAGAGAAAGGAGGCTTTTGATCATCTCTTGCTCCTGTGGGCTCAGAAGTAACAACTGTTTCGGTGACCAAAGACACTTGTGGATTTGGTGCATGAGTTACAATATTTGATGCAGGCACAGTTTCAACTTTAATTTTCTTCTCTTCTGCAGAGGATGCAGCAACAGCATAAACAGCAGCTATTTGTAAATCATTACCAAAATTACGCCGAGAGCCTCCACGTGGGCTTGTAGGACAAGAATTTGCAGCACTGTAAAAAAACAATTTACATAAACCAAATAAAAAATATCACGCTTTGCTAATAATAAAATGCTTAAGTCATTTTCAAACAGCAACTTTTTTCTTTTTTAAGACATTTCAGTAAAGAATACTTCTTTATTATTCTTTAAATAGTGAGTACTGAAATAACAAAATAAATATTTATTTTAAATTCCTTGTAAAAATTCTTAACTTTTTAAACAAACTGTACAAGAAATATCTACTACCAAAGGTGATTCAATAAAATGAATTGTGCTTCAAGATAATCACACACACACATGTTACTTTTAAAATTTTTTATAACATATTCTTAATATATATAATTTTATATAAAAAGAATTAACACTACATTAGGTATAATTTAATTATCCCAAAATAGATTTATTTAATATAAAAAAAATTTAAGTGTTTCAAAAAACAAGAAATCCTATGTTATTTATAAATTTTAATGTCCTTACAAAATATAAAGTTATAAATCTTCAAAAATAATTTCTAAAAAAGGTAATATAAAAACATAAAATAATAAACAAAAAATTAATAGTTATTCATTTTTGTCATTGTTTTTATAAATATAAATTACATTAATAATATTAAAAAAAATTTTCATTTAATAACACATTTTTCAAAAATTCCTTCATTATTTTTCTTCGTAACTACTTAACACTATTTAGTATATTCAAAATACACTTCAAAAAGATTTAAAAAAAAAGCAAATAAACAGTATAAACATAAATATATATATATTTTTTTTTTTATTCTATCATAATTTCACAATTCATTTACTTAATAACTCAAAATTTTCAAAATGAAACATTGATTTTTGCACTTTTAAAACATGAAAGATACGTTGTAATGATTACAAATTCCCTTTACAGAAAATTGTTTTTATTTTCTATACAGTTATAAAAGCAATGAATAATTACTTAACCATTCCGTTTTTCATGGTTGGTTGGTTGGTTGGTTTTTATGGCGCAAGGTCCATGTAAGGACAAGCTGCGCCAAACACAAGATATTATACACAAGTTTTTTTTCATTAATTAAAAGCATAAAATAGAAATATAGTTAAAATGTACATAAAAAGTATAAAATAGAAATATAGTTTAAATGTACATAAAAAGTATAAAATAGCAATATAGTTAAAATATATATTAAAATATGTAAACATACAATATACACATGTATAAGATTAAAAACTTGTATTTAAATAAAATATTTCTAAATTAGATAAAATTCATAAATCCTATGTCTTTTAAAAACGCAAATAAATTGCGATGGGGTGGTTCCCAAGCAAATCTTCTAATGCTAAAATATTACTATTAAAATATCTAAAACGCTGATGGTTAAAATCTGGACACACAATTAAAATGTGATATACTGTAAATGGTTCATCACACTTTTCACACCACGGTAGGAGATCACTTAAGATCAAATGTTTGTGGGTGAAACGTGTGACCAATTCAAGGCGAGTCAGTCTGACATCTGCGCCGTGGAGATAAAACAGATAATGGAATGATGTATGAAAATATGGAATGGAGTTTGTTGCTGACTTGCAGGTCCCAGGATTCCTGCCAAAGAGAATATATGAAATGTTTGAATCCTTTTCTCATGTCCATTGATGGTATTGAAGGCAAAATGGAAGTAGCTGCAGATTTAGCGGCAGCATCAGCTTTCATTGCCATCTATTCCTATGTGGCTTGGAATCCAACAAAACAGTATCTCAAATCCCTTGTTAGTAACTGAATCAATTAATTTGAATATTTTAGACACAACTGGATGGCAATTATTGTTGTTATTCCTCAAAGCTTCTAATACACTCATACTGTCAGTGTACACACAGAATTTACGTTCATTTTTAGTTTGTAGCAGCTGAAGTGCTCGGTATATAGCCGTAGCCTCAGCGGTGAAGATGGAGCAGGATTTGTGAAGGCTATAACTGTAGGAGGTATCATCAAGATAAACTCCACAGCCAACTGATCCTGGACATTTGGATCCATCCGTAAATACTGGAGTGTAAATAGTGTACTGACAGCGATGGAATGAATAAAGCTGTTGAAGAATAGCAGTACTTGTGTCTGATTTTTATTCTTACCAAAGGGATTTAGCACAATAATGTGTGGATTATACCAAGGAGGATGTGCGAAAAGGTCGGTAGACTCGATTCGGACATCACATAGGTCAGAAAGCAAAATATTAGATTTAATACGAGAGAGAAAAGGTTGAATGCTTGATGGTCTAGCATTATATAATCTCTTAAGAGCAGCACTTGGAATCGTGGAACGCAAGGGATGATGAGGTGAGGACATGATTTTGAATAATAATTAAGAGACAGCTGTATCCGCCGCAGGTCTAATGGCAATTGGTGGCAAATTACATATAGACTCTGGACGGGTGATGTGCAAAAGCTCCACAGCATATCCTTAAAGCAGTATGGTGAACAGTGTCCAATCTGCGTAAGATGGAGAGTCTAGCTGATCCATAAGCAACACAGCCGTAGTCAATTCGAGATAAAATTACAGACTGATAAATTCTTAGGAGTGATGTGCGATCTGCACCCCAAGATGTATTCGAAAGCACTTTGAGGATGTTAAGCAGTCGCTCACATTTCTTCCGCAGATGTAAAACATGCGGAAGGAAAGTTAACTTCTTGTCAAAAATCACGCCAAGGAATTTTATCTCACTGACTACAGGAATGGGTCTATTATTTATGTGAAGCACAGGATCATTATGGTAGCTAGTTTTCCTACAGAAATGGACACAGCAACTCTTACTAGGAGATATACTAAGACCATTACGTTCACACCAAGTGGTTAAATTATTTACAGCTGTTTGCAATTGTCTCTCAATTATATTCATGTTTGAACCCTGATATGAAATTTGTAAGTCATCAACATACAAAGTGCCATGAACAGAAGATGGTAATTGATGGAGTATGTCACTGATGAAAAGGTTAAAAAGGGTTACGCTTAAAATGCTACCTTGAGGGACACCCTCAGCTTGACTAAAAGTATTGGAAATTGTAGTTCCAACGCGCACTTTAAAAACGCGTGAGGCCAGAAAATTTTGGATAAATATTGGAAGATTACCCTTAAAGCCAAGATTATGCAGAGTACGGAGAATACCATAGCGCCATGTACGATCATATGCTTTCTCAACGTCGAAGAAAATTGCAACGAGATGGTTTCTCCTCACGAAAGCATTTCGAATTCGGGATTCTAGATCTACTATGTTATCTATAGTGGATCGCCCTCTTCAAATCCGCTTTGATGAAGATGTATGCAATTATTCTTCTCTAAGACGTAAATGAGTCTAGCATTGACCATACGCTCAAATGTTTTGCATAAGCAACTCGTAAGAGCTATTGGACGATAACTCAGAGGTTCAGATGAATCTTTTCCAGGCTTCAATATTGGAATCACTATCGCTTCTCTCCATGAAGTAGGATAAGCATGCTCAGTCCAGATTCTATTAAACATTGAAAGTATGTTTAATAAAGAATCATGATTTAAATGACGGAGCATTTGATACGAGATTCCATCTGGTCCTGGGCTAGTGTCGTTTGCTTTAGATAAAGCAGACTTCAATTCTGACAGTTCAAACTCACAATTATAGGGTAGAATATGTCGATCATGAAAGCTTAGATGTTTCCGCTCAGAGATTCTTTTAATCCTTAGAAAAGTAGGATTATATGAATCAGAGCTGGAAACACTAGCAAAGGTTTCACCGATGACATTAGCAATATCTACCGCTGAGGAGTGTATTGCAGCTCGGTTTTTAATACAGGAATGGAATAATCCTGATAAATACCATTGGCTGCTTTAACTTTCCTCCATAATTGTTGACTTGTTGTCGATGAATTGATTGATGACACGTAGCGAATCCAAGATTCTCTTTGACTCTGACGTCTATCTTTCGAGCTTCAGCTTTGGCTTTTTAAAAGCAACAAGATTCTCCGTAGTAGGGTATCTTCTGAATATAGTCCATTGCTTCCTTTGTTTCTTATCGGAGAGTTGACAATTTTCATTCCACCAAGGTTTCCTGTGTTTATGTCTAATGATGGAATTTTTAGGATAGCAACATCCGCAGCTCTGATTATTGTGTCGGTGATATATTTAACGGCATCATCTATCATATCTGTCTTAACTCTTGTCTCACTGATCACAGCCAATTGCGTGAAAGTGTCCAATCGGCTCGACTGTACACATAATTAGGTGGTTTGTGACGCACACTATTATTTCCAGCCTGAGACACGATTAGAGGGAAATGATCACTATTGTAGAGGTCATTTCCGACTGCAAAATTCAGCAATGGCAGGAGTGATGGAGAACAAATAGCTAAGTCAAGAGAGTGAAATGTCCGTGTAGGTTCGTGGAAATAAGTTTTCTCGCCGGTATTCAGCAGACAGAGGCAATTGTCAGATATGAACTGCTCTATCTGACGACCGCGAGAATTCGTATCACTACTACCCCACAAGGAACTATGTCCGTTAAAATCACCAAGCAATAAAAATGGAGTTGGGAGTTGATCAACTAAGTCATTCAGTTCCTCTGCTTGGATGACATCAGTCGGTGGTAAATAAAGGCTACATACCGTTATTAGACATGTGGTGTGGATTCTCACAGCCACGGCCTGGAGTGTAGTTCTTAACTGATGTGCTGTACTGGGGTAATTGTTTGATGTAATTATACAAACACCACCAGACACAGCAACATCACCACCATAATCATTTCTAAAGCATTGAAACCCACGCATTTTGGTGACAACAGTGGGGTTCAGGAATGTCTCCTGGAGAGCCACACATGCGGGGTTAAAGTGAGAGATGATGGATTTGATGTCATCAAAGCGAGACCGAAATCCACGACAATTCCAGGAAACAAAGGAAGCCATCAATGGAATATATTCTATCCTTTATCACTGTTGCTTATCGTCATCTCAGATGAATCCTCAGAACTGAAGTCATCATCTGATGGATGCAGTTTTACAGTGTCAGCATCCAGACAGAGAAGAGCTTTTTTGTTGTTAAGGAAGACTTTCTAGGGCCTTCCTTGGCAATTTTTAATTTTCTAGCTTTTAGGGCTTTTGATTTTGCCAAAGTTGAATTGGCGATTATTGGTACTGTAGCATTTACTTTTTGTTTAATAGGCAATCTTATTGTGTTAACTGATTCATTTTCTGTTTGAGTACCGTGAAGATCTGGTGATCTTCTTAACTGCTGCAGCGTAACTATTGCCAGATTGAGGAGTACGTGATGAGACTATTTTACGAGCTTCTGGGTAAGAGACTTTATTCTTTATTTTGACTGCCGTGATTTCCTTTTCAATCTGCCAGGCTGGACAAGAGCGAGAGTAGGAGGGGTGGTCACCTTGGCAGTTGACACACGCCTCTTTAGCGTTGCAGGTAATACTATCATGGCCGACATTAGCACAACGGGCACAAGTAAGTTTTCCTGCAAGCTAATTTTGAATGTCCGAAGCGTTGGCATTGAAAACATCTCAGAGGATTTGGAAAGTATGGTCTAACAGAACACCGCAAATAAGCAACTTTTACGATATTGCGGTAAATCTGGAGTGGCAAATGTCAAAACTAAGTTATTCGTTTTTAATACAATGCCATCTCTTTGATAGTCAATCGTTTTACAGCGCATACTTTCTGAGATTTTAGATTTTCAAGTATCTCATCAGTAGATGTATATTCTAAATCCTCTGCCGTAATCACACCACGAGAAAAATTTAAATTCCGTGAGGTGTTACAATCACATCCATGTCGCCCAGAGTTCGCATAGTCGTCATCAGTATAGACTGCCTTTCAGAGGCCGTTTCCAGTAATAGATCGCCAGATCTTAATTTCTTTAGTGATTTCACTTCACCAAGGAAAGCTGAAACACTTTTTCTATGACAAAAGGGGATACAAACTGAAAAGTTCTCTTTTTTGAATGATAAAAAATTTTGCAGAACACATTGACAATTGCTCCTCCGTGGGAGTGAAGATAAAGTAGATTGTTCCATGCAGCATAAATTAAAATTCAGGGACTAGACGGCACCACCCACCACGGAGCCCTACGAGGATACAGGTTAACTGTACCAGTGCTAGTCAGTCCCTATACGCCACGGTACATCCCTGAAGTGGACTCCACCCTTAACGAGTCACCCAGTAGATGTACCGATCGCTTGATCCATAAAGCCGATTGATGTGCTGAGGACCACAACACACCTCCCGCTTACCTGAAGCAGAGGCCAAAGCAATGTGTTGGTCTCAGGAGGCCTCAATTACCAGGATCCTCCTTTCCAGGGACACGGGTCTCCACGCACGGCAAACACGTGGGTGATTTAGTCCTCAAGAGTAGCTAATAGCAACAGAGCGGCGAAAGCTACTCAAGGGGAGCCCTCAACCTCTTACGAGGCAACTACACTGAGGGAGAAAAGGAAGAAAAAGCAGAAGAGTAGTGGAGAGAGGAAAATAAATAAGAGGACAGATCACTAGGGTACCTCGGGATTGTGACACCCGTGTTTACCTAAAGAAGGTAAACCCCCTGAGGGGTCCGTTTTTCATGTAATATAATTATCATCTAAACTGAACTCAGTGGCATGACAGCCCATGAGGGAGCAAGGTCTACAGTGACTAAATTTGTTTTCTTGACAGAGAGACCTGGGGTGTGATGCTTATGTCAGGTTAGGTGGCCAGCCTAATGAGAACCCCCCCCCCCAGTGTTCAGTTTCTAAATATGGTTAGTTGCTAAACATTTCTACTGACTCACTGAAGAGATGAGAAGCTGAGTCAACTTTGCCTAGCCTAAGAAGTGTGAACCCTATTTATAAGCCCTGGGAGCATGAGCAGTATCACCATGCCATTTGGGCTCCCTTTCTTACAAATATTTCAATGAATCAGAAATAAGAGTTAAAAATTTTTAGTGATTCTATAAATTTAATTAACTGCATGTAATAAACTTCTTACTTTGTTTTTATATTCCCTATACATTACTTTGAAGTTTTATCTTTCTAAAACTTATAGGTACTAAAGAATGAGGTTAAACTGAGTATTACAGTCTCACCTTGCGGAACTCGAAAACTTGCTAAGGTCTCAGATCTCGAAGCGCAAAAAGTAGCCAAATCTGGTTTTTGTTTACATTGCCAAACTTATTCGCCAAAAATTCACAAAAAGCGATTAGTCACCAAATATGTCCCTCCGTAAATGTTTTCCCGGATTGTCTGGTTGTCTCCCCAGAATGTCTCGGAGGATGGCATCCACTACTTGTCACCCCAATTTCTGGGAAAAGCCAGATGTTATCCATCATTTGTGGGAAAACCTGCTCACAATGTGAGTATTTTGCCATCTTCAATTTGCAAGACATTGTCTCAGTTAGTCGTTATGTTTGTCGTCTTCGAACATATTCGAAATTTCGTTTTACATAAAATTTCACATTGTATAAAATAATCTAGCCTATTTCAAATTTTGCTTTACATAAAATATCATTTGAGCTCACCTGAATATTGGGCATTGAGATGCAGTCTATGAAATATACATCGTTTGAGTGATAAATTAATATTGTTTGAGTGATATATTAATTAAGTAAAATTATAGTGAGAAAGAAAGTTATTATGTAATATATGAATGTTAGTTTAATTTTTAAAAATTATTTATGTTGTAAATGTGGTGCAGAAATGAAACTTGTTGATAGAATGGATGTGAGTGATAATTGTGAATGGAGATGAAATGTGAGAGGTAAGTATAAGCATTATATATGGATATGGTAAGGATAAGCTTTCGAAAGGGTTCTTCGTTTTCCCAGGGATGATTGCCCGTGAGTGTGTTGTTGCAAATGTTGTATATGTGGGTGAAGGAGTTATCAAATAAATTTATATGTGATGAGTTAAATGTATTGAATCATGTGGTGGTTGGTTGGAAAAATTTTTGTCGTGAGGTATGTGTGTGTGTGTCAAAGTGTGTCTGAAAACTAATGAAGTCAAAGGTCCTGGTGTGATAATTGAAATAGACGAAAATAAATTTGGAAAGCAAAAGTTTAATAGAGGAAACAAAGTTGATGGAAGGTGGGTGTTTGGAGGCATCAAAAGAGAATCTGGAAAGTGTTTTATGAAAGTTGTTGAATGTAGATCAAAAGAAGTGTTGTTACGAATTTTGAAAGAGAAGGTTTTGGCTGGTAGTATAATTATCTCTGACTGCTGGAAAACATACTACTGTTTATCGAGTGAAAGCTTTCAGCATATAAAAGTCATCCATAGTCTTCACTTCAAGGACCCTGATTCAGGCGCTTATAATAACACCATCGAAGGGACATGGAGTGCGAAAAAAAGAAGCTTAAACAGAACCAGGCAGGTAGGGGATCAATTTGATTCCTACGTTGCCGAATATATGTGGCGTAAGAAGCTCTCCGCATAAAGCAATATTTTTATAGACTTCATCGACAATGTAGCTGCAGTTTACAAACCAATGAATAAAGATCCATAAAATGAGACAGAATGTGAAGGAAACTGAAGGTAAATGTTATATGTTTTAATTTATTTCAGAACTGTTTACTTAATTTGTAAAGTTTTTAAGAAATTGTATGAAACAATTTTAAGTAATTATTTAAATTTTTAAGAAATTTAAGAAATTGTTTGTAATTAAACTAAATTTTCAAATAAATTAAAATTTAATTTTTATACTGTTTGCCGCTATGTATAAAATTGTTAAATGAAATTAGAAAATTTACACTTTTATGTAATATTCATATTCTATATAAAATCACTGGATCTATCAAAATTGTTTTACTAAATATACAAAATTAATTAATTTTGAATTTATTAAGACATTTTAATAATTAACTTTTTTATTTTTGCTATTTTATTAATTCACATTTCCTTCAATCTCTATTCTGAAATATTTTTAAATTGAAACTTAATTATTAAGATGATTAATGTTCTAATTTATTGCTAACATAGCAATTTGAATTGAAGCAATTGAACACTCAGAATGATTGTTATTTATGTTTTCTTATTTTAGTAATTTTAAATCAGGAGATACTCCCGCTGTTTAACAACATCAATTTTAGGCTGATTGGCAACATTTTTGAGTTGCCAATCAATTTAAAAAATGCCTGTCTCAGATGCTTGATGAAAAGAATTTTTGCTAAATTCGCCAAGGTGAGACCATAATACTCAGTTTTAACAAAAATGATTCAAATAATTAAAGTTATAGAAAATTGGTGTATCAATTCTTCAAATTTTTCAACTCTTATATACAAAAACATGTTGCTTAAAATCTGACTGTTCTTTTCTTTTTACACAATTCTTTAATTGTTTTAATGAAAATGATTTGCTATCATAATCAGCAAGTAATAATAATTTTTAAATTTCTTTAAAACTTATTTTTATAAATACATAAAATCTATTTGTAGAATTAGAAGAGCAATATTCATATTACACATGCTTAATATAATAAAAACATTTGTTATCAAATTTTTTAAAAAAAACATTTGTTAGTGAATATATCATAACAGAAATGTTTATATATATACATATATATATATATATATACACATAAATATACATATATATATACATATATACATATACACATAAATATACATATATACATATACACATAAATATATGTATATATATATATATGTATATATATATATATATATATGTATATATATGTATATATATACATATATATATGTATATATATGTATATATATATATATATACATATATATATGTATATATACATGTATGTATATATACATATATATATATGTATATATAATCTAACTTCCATCATAATAATATAAAGGAAACAATGTAACTACCTAATAGTTCCAGTAGGAGAGGGAGGACTTGAAACATTTCCTTCATGTTCAGGAATACTAATTCTAAGTGGCGCCATTGATTTACAT
Organism: Latrodectus elegans; assembly: GCA_030067965.1. Taxonomy (NCBI): domain Eukaryota; kingdom Metazoa; phylum Arthropoda; class Arachnida; order Araneae; family Theridiidae; genus Latrodectus; species Latrodectus elegans. The sequence continues at coordinate 34,205,116 of CM057822.1, read as the reverse complement.
GGGGATTCTGATCCATGGACAGGAGGATTGTTTTCATCAATCAACGATTGAAACATAATTTTTATGCTAGTACTTGGAAACCTGAATACACATCTGTAGACAAAACATATTTTGCAGTGGATCCATTTGAAATATATAATGAATATTTAGACACAATTAACAATTTAATAAATCTATATAGTTTCAAAATAAATTAATTTTAAAGATTAAAAATATGCTATTAATAAAAAATCAGAATTTTTTTATATTTCATTGCTAAAACATTTACTGCATCTTCTTCAAACATGAATTCAAATATATTAAAATCTACATTTGTTCAGCTTTGTAGCTCAGCATTTTTTGTAAGTACTTAATTTGCAATTAAATCTTGATACATCAAAATTTCAAAAAGTTGTAATGCATTAGAAATGAGTTAATTTTTTCATTTAAATTTGAAGAAATTAAATTTGGTGAGTAATTTGACAGTTAAACTACATACCAAATATATGTTAAATAATTAAAATAGATTTCATTATATAACAAGATTTGCTCCCACTACAAATTGACTGATTCTAAGAGCAATACTTATAATCCTTGAATTATTTCTAGGTTTGGTTTGTTTGTTGCTCAACAGTCATTTTTTGCACACAAGGGCTAATTAGACCGGGACCTACGGTTTAAAGTGGTTTCCGAACCACTACAAACATTTATGCCCAAAGTGGGATTTGAACCAACGAACAGTTGAAGTGAATGCAAGAGCGCTAACCATTCGACCACCAGTTCGGTTAGAATTATTTCTAAAAAAGTTATTAATTGCAGCATCTGTTGAAATGTAAGCTCTTAAGAGTTTGCAATTAAAATTTCATATTTACAATTTTATTATTTTTTAAAAAAATTAATAATATTTTTAAAGTTAAGTAAACTGTGATTTATAGCTATGAAAATAAAAAGTTGCATACAGGTTAAAAGATTTTAACAAAAGAGTTTACAGAAAGATTAATTATAAGAAAAATATCATTATTTTACTTTTTGATTAGTGTGACAATAAATGAATTCAGATTTTTATAATATACCATATAATATTGATACATTTTTATATAACTCTGAATTTGATACTTCTTATTTTTTCATAATTTTCTGATATTAATATTGGAATTGATTTCAAAAGAAATAAAAATCTATTTAATATATGAAGTTGATACAGAACACAAGAAAAATGTTAAAACTGCAGATTGGAACAATAAATATTCAGCTTCCATGCTGACTAATAGTTACATATTATCTCACATGATAACTGAGCTGTAGTTCCAATCAATAGCTTTAACAATTTTTTTATAAGCATATTTACAATTGAAGAAAAAGACAGATTATAAGATGAACCTCACTGAAAAAATTTCAAAAATATTCTTTAGTAACTGGTTGAAAAAAGCAATATAGAAATAGTTAAGTATATATTGCTTATATTTTATTTTAAGGGAGAGGATCATGTTTAAAAGATTAATACATATAAATTATTGGTAATACATTAAATTCTGAAACATTATACACATTTTGAAATATACATGCAAAAATATTGGACAGTTTAACATTCAGACATTCAAATATATATTAAAAATAAGTAATTAAAAGATACAGTAGGACATTGTGCTTAATAGTAGTCTAATTCTATATGATTTGATATTTATATAGTTACCTTTTTCCATATTCTGGCTATGAATGTTGTATTGATTTGGTTGATTTGCTGCTAAATGGTCTTTTTACTTATAAATATTAGGCCACTGTGGCCTGTTTGGTTAAAGCAGGGATGGGCAAACTACGGCCCGCGGGCCAACTCCAACCTGCCGGAAGGTTTTATGCGGCTACGAGTAGAATTTTAATTTGCCGTTCAGACAAAAATTAAAAGAGAATATGATTTATATATTATATATCCATCACCTTTTCTACAATGTTTTAATATTACTTTATTTATTTTTTCAAAGGACTGGTAATCTTTTTACTTCTTACACAAAGCATAAATCAATAGAAATAGCAAGCGTAGACAGTGAATATTCTTTGTTAGTTAAAACTGCAAACTGAGATCAAGCGTCATGTCTTTCTGGAGGAGCAAACACATGAGAATCCAATATAGGTGATTTAGGTCTCACATGTAGAAGATAGCAGATTTTAATCTCCAACTGGCCCAGAAAATCAGTGCTATGTTTGCTTCATTTTACACATGTAAACGAGAGCTTTCAACAATAACCTTAGAAACACTCATCTGGGAAATAGACTCACATAAGCATTTAACTACGTTCCTTAGAATCAGTAGATCTCATTTCGAACCTCAATATAAGGAACTTTCATTAGAGAAATCGCAGTTTAACTTATCTCATTAACATATTTAAATTGTAAAACTTGTATATTGTTTTTAAAATTTTAGAAAAATTTATCTTGGCCTGCTATCCTTTATTTTTTTTTTTTTTTTTATGTATGGCCCACGACCGAAAAAGTTTGCCCATCTCTGGGTTAAGGCATCATTCTCACTAGCAGAAGGAAGCGAGTTTAAATTTAACTAAACTGAAAAGCTGTTGTATTCATTAATGCACTGAAGGCTATTAACTAGGTCATGGTGACAAGGTCCTCAAAATGAAATGGCATGCAGATCAAAAATTGGGGTCTTCTGTTTTTCTCATAGGCGAGGATTTACTGTCTTCAATGGGTTCCAAACTATTACAAGCCCTCAGATCTAATGTGAAAATTTAATACAGAAAGTATTGAATCAAAGCCTTAGTCATGTGGATAGTCCTTGGTTGGAAATGTGAAGCACTAAACAAAAGTGGATATACACATAAAAATTCCAGTCAACAATAAAGTACTAAATAACAATTTTTTACCAGTAATAAAATAGCAAACATGTGGTTGTTACTTTGATAAACCATTTTTGTTTCTTTAAACAAGAATTCAATTCAAATAAACAGTAATCTATTGAAATAATAAATAAACAGTAATGTAAGATTTCACTGTTATTTCCCCTACATTCAAAATTACTTATTGTTAATAATAATAAAATATATCTGTAAGGATAAAATTCTAGTACACATAACACACATTTCGCACAATTTTCACAAATGTCAAAGGTGAAATGGGGTTCTGGCACTTTTCAGCAAATTGTTGCCAACAAAGTGTTCTCTCGATTGTTTCTACTAACTGGCATAAGCAAAAACAATGGTACTTTTGAAATGGCAAAAACCATAACGATACCATGTGAAAAACATGTAAATGGCACATGCAAAATGCCTTAAAAGTAATAACCCACTAAAGCTCACCATAAAACCATCATATTATGCATATTGGGATTTATGTGTATTTACCCTTTAAATGTTTACTTACCCTTTAATTTATGTATTTATCCTTTAAATTAAATTCTTTTTATAAGAAAACTTTTAAACCGTATGTATTCTATTTTAAATTTTATTTCTCATGAAATATGCACTGAGGAACAATATAAAATAAGTTGTAAATTTGGTGATTCAATTTCACTAATTTTTTTGGCAAAAAAAAAAAAAAAATTATAGTAGATAAGATAAATATGAATTTCGATAAACTATATATTTTTCAGTATAAGCTTTTACAAAAAAAAAATGAAAAAAATAAAAAAGCGCCTCTATAGTCAAATGATCTAACTGTAATAAGAGGAGGTTTGGTGAAATTTTAAATACCAATGGAAGAATTTTATCAAAAATTGTTACCTTAGATTTTAAAATAATCTAAGAAACCAGCCTACTAAAATAAATTAACAAATTTTACTCTCATTAAGCTTAAGAAAACAATAATTATGCAGTAAATCAAGAACAAAAATATTTTAGACAAAAAATTTGAATTCTAAAAAATCTAGAAATGAATGATTAAACACCCAAAATTTGTTTCAGGTTGATTTTTTAATGAATGTATAAGAAAAAGAAATATGTTAAAGCCTGTTATACTGAAATATGAAATTTCTTTTTTGTATTTTAAAAATTAAAACTAAATTTCAATACACCAAACTTCAAAAAATTACACTTTATCTCTGCCATAAAAACAGCATCTTTAAACATCTATAGAAACAATGACAATATGAAAGATGGGTATTAAAATAGCATAAAATATGATAAATGAAACTTATTTAAAATAACTTTGCATCAAAAATAAACAAGGAACTAAATTCAATAAAGGTACCCAAAAATATTCTAATAAATACAAAGACAATACCACCTAACATTTTTTATTTAGCTTATTATATAAATTAATATTTTTTATAATGTACATGTATTGGTAAGTTTAATGATACTCATTAAAATAATGACAAAAAGTAATAACATAATTACATTTACATTACATAAATATTTAAATTTTATTAAACATTTAAAAAATTTATTCCTATATAAACATGGAGTATATTACCATACAATAAAAGAGAAGACATATATAACTGAAGAACAGGAACAAAATAGTGTATTAATTCAATGTGAAAATACAGATCCAATTACTTTACTTTAAAATACAACTAACTGAAAATTTTATTTCATATACCAATTGCATTATAACTCAATGAATTCATTCCTTTATCGTTTTCAATTTTAAAATACTGATAAATCTGAATAATAATTAAGGTACTGGTCTACCCGGTCTTCCTTCCACTGAATGAGGACATACGTATGGTAAATAATAAACATTTCACACATAGCCTAAATTATAATGCAAATTCTACAATAGAATTTCATAAAATATAAAATAAAACAATATAAAAAAGCTTCATTAAACAAACATTATCTGACAGCAAAACAAATATTTCATGAATCGCTTGTTTAGGAAGAACGAAGTGAGATTTTCAATGTTTACATAAACAAAATAAAAACACTACGCAATAAAGAACATAGTATTCATAAATTTGATATGCAGAATCACTAGATAATCTAAATGAACAATGAAAAGCACAAATGCGATAAAATACATATGTAAACAAACAAGGATCACCTTTATTGAAAAAAACGTGTTTGAATACAAACACGTTTTAGGCTTAAATATACTCACTGCTTCGGAAGCTGTAACGGTGGTGCACCTTTCCGTTGAAATACGCCATCAACAAATACTCCATTTTTGCCATTACATGACATGTAAAAATAAGGACTTTCAAATGTTATTTCTAAATGTCTTCTCGATATGAAACTCGAATGGCCCATGTTTACATCTACATCTCCAACTCTGCTATTACGTCCGATAGTTATGCGGTACTGTCGAATCATATATTCGAATTCTCGTCCTTCTAATCTTGCTATAGCTGCGGCTTTTGGTTCTGGACTCCATTGAACTTTAGAAGGACTAGCAGGGGCTGATTTTAAAGCTAAGAGTGCCCAAGCATCACTATCTGAATCTTTATGAGAGCTCGCCATAATAAACAATCGTTCAAAATGGCTGCTTCAGCGCGTGGACTCAAAAGCCGTAACAACCGTGAACATACAAACACAATCAATGAATACAAGTATTATTACGATGCGGATAGTCGCATCACAGACGAAAACGGTTTCTCATTGGACAGTCTGAAAGAGCGGAAAGGGGGGAATGGAATGCTTCACTCTGGTAAACAATATAGTGTGAATTGCGCATGAGCAGTCTGTTCCAAATGTAAACATATCTCTGTCTCAAATTGTAAACACAAAACGACGACAATGAAGAACATAAATTAAATATTTGAGAAAAAAATTTAGAATACTGCCAAAAAGAATAAATAAATTTGAATCCAATATTTTTATTTTTCTTACACATTTAGAAACCACATGATATTGAATAATTATGCATCTTGATTTATTACCAGAGGTGAGGAAAAAAATTTTAAAAATTAATTATTTATTGCAGTTATATTTTTTAAATATTAATTTCAGCAATTTAATTATTCACTTCAGTAGAAAGTTAAAGTTAAATATATTTTCAAAATTCCTTTTGATTTCGATAACATTTTCAAACTCAGAAATCATATTTTGAAAAGTTCTGTTACTTTGAATTTTTATCAATATCTTGAACTATAACCAATAAAAATGTTACTATTTGCCTTTATATTTAAGGAATACGAAAAATTTGCTAATAAATACGTTTCCCTGACGAATGAAGAACAATAATTTTGGCCTTCAATCAGCAACAAAATATCTTGCGTTGACTGGGTAATACAGCAAATTAACAGTTGAAAAAATTACTAAACTTGTTGCTAGCGCAGAACCTTTTTTTGTTTTTAACAATGAATTTTGAAATATTTTCCTCTTTAATTTTATAATTTCATTTGTAGCTTATTTTTGCAAGCTCTTTCTGTAAAGCAAAAGATTTCTTTCTTGAAAGAATATAACACCTTCTTCTTAACTTTGTAAATTAAAGATTATTAATCCCGTATACATATCAGTAATAATTGTACAATGTGAATTCGAAAATTAATGTCAGAGTGAATATAAGCTGTAGCTGATATGCATATTAAGAACATTTCCCAAGAATTTGGAAAATTTTAAGTAAAATTTATTGGTGTATCCCTTAGTTGTTTAAGAATTAAATCTTGAGGGTCATGGAAAATTATGGGGAAAAAAGGGAGCATGTTGTTGACTTCAATATTTGAAAATATTTTCAAATTCGGTTATGTTAAGTAAGTTTGCTTTGATTTTAAAATACACCCGAAAATGCAAATGCGTCATATATGACCATGACCTATTTGTTTACTTTGGAAATTAAAGATTTTTAATCACGTATGCATATCAGTAATAACTGATCAATGCAAATTCGAAAATTAGTGTAAAAGTATAACTGAAGCTAATATACATAATAAGAGCATTAAGCAAGATTTTGGAGAAGTGTAGGTAAAACTTAGTGGTGTATCCCTTAGTTGCTTAACAATTTAATCTTGAAGGCTATCCCACAGAAAATGCGAACATTTTGTGGACTTCAATATTTGAAAGTATTTTAAAGCTTGGTTATGTTGAGGAACTTTGGTTTGATTCTAAAATACATTTAAAAATGATAATGTGTCGCATATGACCATGATTCATTTACTTCATATTAAAGAATGATACTGAGGAAGATTAATCCACTAGTAATGAGATTGGCAGAATATGTAATTCAGAATTAAGAGAAAATGCCTTTCATACCAATCGAACTTACGTATTACATGGGCCTCTTAAAAATATTATCAGCATGCCACAAAACTTTTAATTTGCGGTAATTTTATTTTAGCAAAAGTCTTGCGGTGCACGCGCTACTGATTCCATGGTCGGCAATATACATGATCAGAGCATTAAAGTCAACCAGTTAACGTTTTAATCGGGTGATTGTTGACTGTTTAGTTAGTCGGAACATTTCCTCCCTAACGTTCAGCTACGTACTTGATATCGCATTTTTCAGAGTATATTCTTAACATGATAAGTCTGATGTTAAGTCAATAAAGTTGTTGTTTTAAACCTTTCTCCTTCTATCCAAGCTGTGACACCATTCTCCAGCAAAGTAACTTCATAGTTAACTTTCGGAAGTGTCAACCAGACTTCTGCACGGTAACCCTCTATTTTTGTGAGCTCTATTTTTGATAGCGTCGCGGAGTACAACTTAAATACATTGAAATATGTGCTAACCAAGAACACAGTTTTCATCACAAGGAGAATCAGTGCATCAAGCTGAAGAAGAGATATATTTCGTAGCTATTCCAAAACTTCGAGATTTTTTATCCTTGCATATACCGTTTTTTTCATATTTTTATTCTCTATATTTTTTTATCTCCATCTTTAAACAACATTTTCTATATCCTTTGTATTTCTCAAGTAGGTTTCGCCAAAAGTGCGTTTATTCCACTGCTAAGGAGGGGTTTCTTAGAAAGTGTGCTACTGCAAAAGTGTCTTGCTACAAAAATGTTCCCGTGAAATGCTGTTTCAAATATTGTGCCGAGTTGGATTACTCAGCGCTGATTACTGGCCAACTGGAAACGACCGCACTTTAAACAAAAAAATAGTGCCTGATCATTGCCCTTTGCCGCGTATATTAGACTTCGCAACCAAATTGTATGGCAAGACGAAATTCTCGAAAATCAATTTCATTAGGACATATCATTCGGTATACCCAGATCACGTACATAAAACTATAATTAGAACTCCTTTCGGAGTATTCAAATTTTTGTGTTTTAAGAAATAAGGCCCAAACCATCCAAAGATTCGTCAGTGAAATATTGTACGTCAGGACATATCATTCGGTATACCCAGATCACGTACATAAAACTATAATTAGAACTCCTTTCGGAGTATTCAAATTTTTGTGTTTTAAGAAATAAAGCCCAAACCTTCCAAAGATTCGTCATTGAAATATTGTACGGGTTACACTTTGTTTTCGCTTAACTGGATGACATTTTGCTAGCAAAAACGAAATCGAACACTTTAAACACTTAGAAACGGTCTTCCACAAACTCAATAATTTTGGTATGTGAGTTAACAACTCAAAATGTATTTGTGGGGTCAATGAACTCCCATTTTTGAGTTAGGCAATCAACCAACATGAAATTATGCCTATGAGAGAAAAAGTTGCACTTATGAATTTCTTATAGCTAAGCATAGTAAACAATCTCAAATGTCTTTAGGCCTATTAAATTATTACCCAAAAACCATCCCTCATGCAGCAGAACTTTAAGTATCCCTCACTAACTCACTTAAAGGGACAATTAGTAAACGTTACAAAAATCTGGTCCTTGATTGGTCCGAAAGCGTGAGTATCTCTTTTCAGAAATGCAAAAAATATACTCTTTTAGCTCACCATAATCCGCAAACTAAACTAGTCCTTATCACAGACGCTAGCAATTTGCTAATGATCCCTCACTAAAGTAATTGGTCACGGAGGAGCATAACAAGAATAATATTCAGTCTCTAGCATTGTTTTCAACAAAACTACCGATGGAAGAAGAATGGTCTATTTTTCACTGGGAACTGTATCTCATCTATGTACAAGTTAAGCCATAATTTCATAATCATTATGAACCACAAATCCTTAATCTTAGCGTTTTACAGAAAAAAAGGACTGATAAATGTTTGCAGAGACAGCGGTGACACTTGGACTCTGTTAGATAATTAGTATCGATATTAGATTCATTAAAGGAGTCAATAATTCTCCAGGCGATGCATTGTCACATATTGAAGCTATCAATATTCCGGAAGTGTTAGATTTCAAAGGAAATTCTTAAGCTCAATAAAATGACACACAGCTTGACGACCTCCTTAGAAATTTAGTATTAAACATCCAGTTGAGGAACATTCCTAACTCTGATGCCTCATTATATTGTGATATAACGACTACAAAAATTTGTTCATACCTCATCTTCCAGTGGGACGTCGGGATTGATAATGTTCACAATCTCACGTATCCAGGTATCAAAACCACAAACTGCTTACAAGCATGTTCATCTGGAAGCCAATGAATAGTGATTCATGTAGGTGTTAAAATTTACATAATTTGCCGTGTTCTAAAAGTTTTGGCAACACTATTAATCATATCTTTATAATCATCGTTCCAGATATTCGCTTAATATACACATTGACCTGGTAGGATCATTGCTAATTTCGGGCATCAGTATTTACTTACTCACCATAATAAATCCTTTCACTTGGTGAATAAAAGCAGTACCGCGGACACTGTTGCCAAAGCTGTGCACACCTAATGAATAATGAGCTTTGGAACGCTAATTAAAATCACTAATCAGGGGGCGTCAATTTGAATCTCACCTGTTCAAAGCCTTAGCAAACTTGCAGAGTGTCAAATGCAACCACATTACTCTTACCATTCTTTGAGCAAAGGCATAGTTGAAAATGCATACCGGCCATTCAAAGCGATAAAAGAAACATATAGGCCGAGAAGTTACTTGCCGTTTTTCGCAGTTTACGCTCGGTATTCAAAGAGTAAATTGGGCGGACTACGGGATAGCTACTGCACGGTACTGCATTCAGACGTGAGAGGAGTCTTACATTCGATTGTATGTAGTTTGCATATGTATTCTACATGACATTGTATAGTTGCATTTGATAATTCATAAAAAGAAATTTGATGCTGTGACAGATAACTATAACTTTATTTTTTTTTATTCAATTGGGACCTTAAATTCTTTCACTGCCTTTCAAGGACCAACAGCAGTCATTCTTGACAGCTTTTAAAATTTTTGCGATCCATATGTTCAATGATTGTTCTGCTAATATAAACAATCCTTTATAGTTTCATAAGAATTTTTTAAGCTATAATATGATTGAAACGGTTTAAATACTTAGATTAGTGAATAATTGGTGATTTTCCTACATTTTTCGTATTTTAGTCAACTTTTTAAATCAGTAAAACTGTCTACTCCCAAGTAGCAAAATAGCTTGGCTCAATATTGGCGATCATGCCAAGATAATCCCAATAATGGACCAATGATGGGTCTCAAATTTTTCCCAATATACAGCATGCCAAGATAAACGCAATAATGTACCTATAATGGGCGCCACGTTTTCCCCAATATTGAGCATGCCAAGATAAGCCAAGATGGGTCCTATCATATGGGCTAAGTTTTCCCCAGTCTATCATGGCAATCCATTATTGATCCTAGAAAGGTAGCCAAGTTACTACCAATCTTGGGCATGCAAAGATTTTGCCAAAATCTATCATATGTAGAGTTAAACCCAATATGGCTGTCTATTTTTCTAAGCTGTTTTGTTGCATTTTCATTTATTAAGAATTTTCTTACTAATTAAAATCAATGTTCCTGAACTTCAATCATCTTAAAACTTCTTTTCTTGAAGTTTAATGGCGACCGTTTTATTTATTTATGAAGAAGTTTTCAAAAAAGTTACCGTGTTGATAAGTTTGATTCTTCTTATACCAGATTTTTGAGATAGAACTAGGTTTTTAAAGTTATACTTACAAAACTTTAGGTGTGTTCAAAGTAGTCTCCTCCAACATCAATGCATTATTGTTGACGAATTTTCCACAGATTAAATGCCTCAAGCCATTCATTTCTTGGAATAGATTAAAAAAAATGCATTTATAGCCACATCAATCTCTTCTTCTGAATGAAAAAGACGTCCATGTAAGTTCTTTTTTAGATTAAAGAATAACCAAAAGTCGCACATAGCTAGATCCGGTGAATACGGCGGATGTTCGATCACTTTAATTTGTTTTTGTTTAAGAAACTCAATTGTTAATCCGACTATATGTGAAGATGCATTGTAATTTTGAAGCATTAGTACCCTAACATTCAGTTCTTGTAGAATTTCTGGAAGACATTTAGTGGTATACCAGTTTGCTGTAACTGTCTTCTGTCCTTCTAACTTGATGTCTTTGACCAATCCCGTACTTCAGAAGAAAACGGCGTACATCTTTTTTCAGTGCGCATTGTTTTTTCACCATTGTCAACGTGGAATCATCTTCAAAGACCCATACTTTGCTTGCTCGACGTGTTAGAACGTCAAAAAACGGTATGTACGTTTTTTCACCTATTACAATTTTAGAAATGATGCGGTGGCCCCCATCATTTAGCAATTTAAGAGTTTCTTTACTGATTCTGACACGCTCCTCTTTTTGGTCCTCAGTTACATTATGGGGAACCCAACGGCAAACTACTTTTTTCTTATGTAATTCTTCATAAATGATTTTGTGTATGGCTACGAATCTAATGTTAAGTTCCTTCTGTATCATTTAATAGCTACAGCGATTATCATCCATTAACATTTTTCGTATGGCAGACACATTATCCGGGATTACTGCCGACGGCGGCCTTCCTGTGTGTTCTTCATCCTGAAGAAAATTGCGACCTCTTCTAAATTCTCTAAACCATCTGAATACAGTAGAACGAGCTGGAGATTCATTACCAAATGCTAATTGCAACCGTTGAATGCATTCTTCTTGATTTAATCCTGCTTTAAAATCGTAAAAATCATAGCACGAAAATGTTCTCGCGTCAACTGCATTTTCTCTTCTGTTTAAAATTTATTCTACGCTAAGCAAGTTGAAGTAAGTCAGAAAAAATCGTCTCCTGAATTAAAATACTTTGTATTTTAAAATTAAACCATAATTTTTATTTTGTAAATTCTCGTCTTCGCGTATCTCAAAAATTTCAGAGTAACCCTCGTATTTGTAATACCAAATTTTGATTACCATGAAAATTTTTAATCTATTTGAACTTAAAATTATAATCAAAATCAAAATATTTATATTTTTATGTTTAAATATATTATATTTACTTGCAATTGTTTTGTATATTATAAACCATGAAACTATCCCAAAATCCAATGTTATTGTTATACATATTAATAAATTATTTGAACGAGTATTTACCATCCTTTATTTATTCACATATATTTATTTATTCTGATAAATGTATTTATAGAATATTCGGAAAAAACTATTGTTTCAATTTAGTTGGCTTCATAGATTATTTTATTGCAGAGTTCGTTATTGGTAAATTATTTATTATACATATTTTGGTACAATGGATAAATTTTTTTAACCTAAAGACAACAATTATCTGTTACTTATATATATTAAAAACAACTTTAAATTTTCAACTTGTCTCACTAGGTAGGGAAATTAATTTATTTAAATCAAATATAAATATCGACGAATGTATTTAATAATTAGCTTACTAAATTTTATCAATATACTTTACTAAAAATCTCAATGGATAAACAAAATGGTATTCTTACTTATATATTATTTGGATTGATCACAAGAACTCTATCTATAATATACATTTTCGCATAATGAATAACCATCTTTTCTGTTGTCTGTTGGATGTGTTCACCAAGGAAAAAGCTCAAAATACACTCAAAATAATAATCAACATACTTTGAGAGAGAGAGAGAGAGAAAATTTAAATTATCTCAATTAATACTTCAATTCTTATCAAAACTGCGGAAATATGAAACATTCACTTCAATTTACGCTGCAGGAAGGCACTTTTACAATGCATAGAGAAAATAGCCAAATGACATTTTTATTTTTTGAAATAATAGATTGATTTGCTAATTAAATTGTATACCTAAATTTTTTTAACTTATATCACAAATTTAATTATTTCTTATTAGTATGCCACTTAATATAATACACTACTCAAATTTCAGATTGCAATATCAAGAAAGTTTTAAAAAATTGGCGGAAAATTTTTAGTGTGTTGGTGTTTCAATATCAGAAAATAATTTAAAAATTTTAGATCGAAATAACTTATAGCTAAAAAATTCATAAATGAAATGGTAGCTAAAACTTCACAAATCTTGTTATCTCAAGTCTTATCATACGAACACTACAAGGGCAAGTATTTACAAAGTTCAGTTATGACAATAACTTACAGTACCCAGTAGAAATCAAAGGCATTTTAAATTGATTTATGAAAGTGGAGTTTTAGATCAGCCAAATATGAAGGGTGACCAAATTAATGTTTCAGTTAGTGCAATTTACTGTTCCAGATATTATTCATGGAAACAGAATTTTTCAGATCAGCTAACTATGAAGATGCACGATTTCCAGACGAAATGAAGCACGATTATGAAGTTCCAGACTCGATTTCAGTTAGCGTAATTTATTTTTCTAGACATTATAAATTCAATTAATTTAAAATTAAAGGATATGGCTTATCATGAGGCAACACTTATCTACAGTCACAAATATATCTGTGACCCTTGATAGATTAGTTAAGCATTGACTTGTTAGAAATTTTATGCTGGTGGCCGTGGTATCTCAATAAAGATCACAAACTATTCTTGCAACATTCATGCGATACAATCTAATTCAAATCAATCGAAAAATGAAATAAATGACACTTCACATCAATATTTTAGCTGATGAGATAGTTTAACTTTAATCAAGTATTTAACTGAATAACTGAAACACTAAGATTAATCTCCGGCTGTTCCAATAGTTTATAACCAAGTTCAAACTATTCGATTACTCTAGGCAAGTTTAATTTATTGGTAAAATGTTTCAATCATGAAATGATGACCTAATTTTCACCATATTTATGAAATAATGACTTTATAAGTGTGACTATAGAATTTAATATTATCTTGCGGTTGATTATGGTGATAGTAGTAATTTCGTTTTAAACCATAGAAATCAAAGAGTTATACATTTTAATTTCTTGTTCAAATTTAATAAATAAATTCTTGTTTGCATTCAAAACTGTTAATTCGTCCTTTCTAATTTAAATTAAAACTATCACTTTTAGAGACAGTTTATTTATATTAGAAAGGGCGAAGTTAAAAGGAGTGTTAATTTATATTACGTTTAATACGGGTTGTATTACTGTGATCTTGGCAAATTCATCATGGAGAGCAATGAGAACATATTGTTATAAAATTCTTAAAAGGACTCAGAAAAAAAACAAACTGAATGTTAACACACTAATTTTCATAACTAGAAAATTTCATAGCTAGGAAAGATAACGTATGAAATATTAATAAATGAATATTCCAATATACGAATATCCTTAAAACTATTTGTAAAAAATGTTTCATGTTACAGAAATATTTATAAGCAAATAATAGGAATGCTAAAAATGATGCGTTAAAATTCACTAAAACCAAATTTTAATATATTAGAACATAAAACTTAAAAGCGATACACTATTAAGACAAATAATAGTAAATCCATTTTTATTAGACAATTAAAAATTTTTTTTTAAAAATGCAGCTGTTTAGCATCAAAATTTTACTGCAGAATTTTTTTGATTCGTTACCATTGTGAAGGCACGGTAGTTATGTTAAATCCAATTTAAAAATCTGATTGAAAACTCGAAAATTGAATTCAATGTTTGCACAAAATTCAGTAGGAAAATTATATAAAAACTTTCTGTTGGTAGTATACCCACGAGAGAAAATCCAAAGCCTATGAATAAAAAGTTATATATATATATATATATATATATATATATATATATATATATATATATATATATATATATATATATATATATATATATATATATATATATATATTCTAATTTTACATCCATTCTAATGCAACTATTTTATCAAATGAAAACGCTACAGGTGAAATTTCGGAATAGTAGGCTTAAAGCTATTTCAAAATTTGCAAAACGAAGTTAAGTGGTTGTAACCAATGTTAGTCAAGTTTGTTAATTTAGAACAAAATGATGGGAAATTATAGTACTAAGAGGGAGCAAAAAAGATTTTTTTACACTCTAAAATTAAATTAACTATCTGAAAAATATTTTAGTAACATATAATGGTGTCAGTTTAATGATAATTGCTTTCATGCACCACATATCGGGAACATGAATTTGTGAAATAGGGAAGTGCGGTGTACTTATGTAACAAATAATTCGTATACACTGATCCCAAAAAATATTAGGCGGCACTTCTCTCCGTATTTATATTGTTGATCGATGTACATAAAAATCACCATCTGAACTACCCAATATTAAAATTTCTTTTTAGTAAAGAAATTTGGAAACTTCTTAGTCTACTTTAATAAACTTTCCCTTTATTTTATTAATTTATACAAAAAACTGCAAACACTTATTTCATAAACTCATTTACCGAGCTTTGCACAGTTGGTGATAGAGTACGTTTCAACTTAAGAAAGAAAACTTTTTAGCACAAGAATTTTTCACTTTTTTTCAATGAAGATATTATTTATTTTTGAAATTCCTGTAATTTATTATATTAAAGAATCCTCAATAATTATAGCTTTAAATTTGGCACTGATTGCGTAAAATTTATTTACTACAAAAAGCCCTGAAATTTGGCTATGACGCCATTATTTCTCCAACACCTTCCAATATTTCTGAACTCTACAGTTGAAAATGCAATATGCTAGTGCAGAGTAAACACACAGCACTAGCAACAAGTGCAGAGCAAGAGTCGAGATGAGTAGCATATTGCGTAAAATTCAGTGGTATAAATCATACGCTGGCAGTATGACCGCAGAAAGTACTAAGTGTTCACAAGAAATTCTAGGTTCTAAAACAGAACATTTAATGTTTTTACGTTAGTTATTGATTTGATAATGGTGTTTTAATTGATAAATAATACTACTGAAGTTTTAAAATTACATATATATGGTAAAACTTTCGCATTATAAGAAAATAATTCTTAAAAAAGTGATAAGAAATTAAGAAGTACAAAAAATGAGAAAAAATGTATACAACTAAATAACTATTTTAGAATTAGATGCGTTATTATTGTATAAGATACTTATATAATTAGAAACCTGAGCCTATTATTTTCGGTATTCTATGCGAAATCGCTAATAGGACTTAACCCACCTGTATGAATTACGCTTAAATACATATGCTCGTCTGGTTATAAGATTTCCCACAACATAAAATGTTAAATATCAAATTACTGTTGCTTCATGGCACTGAAACTTTGATTTACGAAATAGATACTCTCATAGCAGGTGAAAAATGTTGCATGATATCCGAAAATCTATTGAGAAATGCCATTTTGGAGGGTCACCCATCCTGATAGATGTTTATATAAAAATGAAGAAACACCATCGTCGGTCATTCAACATTGCATAAGATTAAATTTCGAGATTTCTCAAGTTGTCTTTTAAGTTTTCAAGAAACATCAGGAGGACTTTTGTACATTGTTACTAACGCTAAATAGTTTTCATACCATCGGCAATGATATAACAATGAAAATCCCTAAATTGATTTAAAAAACCACTCAGCATTCTGTTTCGTGGTATAGACTGTACTGCTTGGCTCAACAATGGCCAAGTAATTGGTAAAAAAAAATCAAAAGTACGATTACAACCATTTTTGAATTTGAGGTAGATATTATGTTTCTGCACATTTGTAGGGTGGGTATTTGAGTTTCAAGAATTTCCAACAAGTGACACATGAATACGGTCCATGATTTACTGGAAAAAATCGCGTAAGGCAATGAAATACAGTTGCTATTAAAAATTACAAGTCTTGGACCAATGAGATGTCATTATTAAATATCAATAACTTAAGACCTGTTCAGATTTAAAATGGCTCCTCGATAGGGATAAACCGCTCTTTTAGGAGAGAAAGATTACCAGTTGTTTCAGGCACTGTTCTATGACAGATAGGCAAGTTAAATTTTTAATAAATATGTAAATGTGTTTCTCCAGTGAGAAAAGTAGGGAATTTTCTTTAGTAACATTTTTAAAGAATAGGGTAGCCTAATGGCCAACAGCCATTGATAAATGAACAGTTTTCAATTGTTAGATTACTTGGTTTGCTGTGTTAAACTGAATCAGTAATTCTTACTATATATTAAAAGGAATATTTTGAACACATCAGTTAATTACAATTTTTAATTTTATGAACTTCTTTACATTATCAACCATTCATTAGTGAAAGTGAGAAATCTTAATTTTACCCAACTTTTAACTTTTATTAGATATGTGTACTTTTGTATCCTACATAATCTCCTTGGATATAATTATTTTTGCACAAAGCAAATTTTTATATCTTAGCAGTAATTGTCAAGTTTCATAATATTTATTTCTATACAAGGCATTTTAGGGTATACAGTAATAATAGTAATAATAATTTAGAAGTTGTAAAAAAAAATTTAAGATTTCAATGAAAAATTTAAATTAGATATTAACTTGTAACATTCTCATTACATAAGAAAATTACTTATTGGAAAAATCTGACAAAATATTTTAAGCAGGAAAAGGAGGTTTCATGTTTTGTTCATATAAAATTTATAAATTTAAAAAGTTTCTAAAGTAAGTACATTTTAGAATGGAATAAACTCAATTTTCGTTCCACTCTATTGTCCATGCCTCTTATTGTGATATCTCCAGACTAAAATCTGACCATTGTGATGTTCCAGGCAGAGGCAAGATTTGTTAGTAAAGACAATGTTGCAAAAAAATCAAAGTTTCTGAGAGGATACTGAATGACAAATAACAAACTGAAGAAAACCATGAGTATATTAAGGAAGCAAAATATCGCATTCAGATGATGTTGAAATTTTAAAAAGATGTAGGAATCAGATTTTTCAGCCAAAAATTATATATTTAAAAACAGTAAGAAATTTTTGATATTTGCATCCACTTGAAAAAATGTTATTCTTACAATTTAAATTTAAGATAAAATATGTTTTTCTTAGTAAAATGAGCTTTATTTAAAAACATATTTTTAAGCAATGAATTAAACATAAGAAATAATGGAATTTTTAAAATAATAATTTATGTAACTCATAAAAATGTAATGGATATTTTATTGAAACTAAAAATGACATGTGGATGTATTTAGAAATCATTAGGAAAAATCAAACAAATTCAACTGTAATAAAATTTATTTACATTATATAAATTTAATAGTAATTAATGATTTTAAATATTATTCACAATACATACTACAAATACATATTATAAACTTAAAATCTCTTGTATAATATAGAGATTCTTACCCATATAAGAATATATTTGCATAAGGCTAAAGAAATGCATAATACATATTTATTTACATATGATAAAATACCAATAAAAATTATAAGGACTACAAAAACAAACTTAAAACACATAACATATAAATGAGAAATTGGGTTAATTAATATAAGCAAAGGCATTAATTCAAGACTTTGAAAACCGTGATTGTCCATCATAACAAAACAAGCCAACAAATTGAGATTACATTTACAAAGTATGTCCTTCATTGGAATTGGAACCGTTATTATTTTCTTGTATTGGACGATCTTTAAAGAAACCACTGCTGGTGTCACATTCTCGAACAGTTACAGTAAGTAAATTTGTGGTAACATCTGTTATTAATACATGATCAACAACAGGATTCTGTTTCTGCCAGAAATCTTCAGATAAAGAATTTTGAGAGGATTCCACTGTCTCATCTGCAATATTATTAGCATGAGAGGAAGATACATTTTTTATTTCACTGTCAGTCAAATCATTCTTGGAATTACCAGAAATTTTAATCAAATTTTTCTGCAATATTTCTTTAGCATTGGTATCCTCTGATGAATTAATTAAACAAGGCTCCTTTTTAGAACTAGGTTTCAATGTATCATTATTTTTAACTTGGTGATCTACAGGACTACAACTTATCTCACTGTTTTGCGTATTTTCCAATGCAGAAGCTTTATTACCAGAAGCAAAATTGGATTCAGAGAAGCTACCATTTGAAGATTCAGAATTTGCAGGCATGTCTTGAGATTCAACTTCTTTAACATCATTAACGTCATTTTCACCAGGTCCTTCAGAAGCACAGCTAGAATTAGAAGTTGGAATATGCCATTCGGCACTACTTGGAGTAGATGGGCTAATATCCCAAGTACTGTCAGTTGACTGTAAATTACTTAATCTAGATATTTTTATGGGTGGTTGTGAATCTTCTGATGAAGTATCTGGCTGCACAGGAGCAGACAAAACACTTTCAGATTGTTCATTATTAATATCCTCTGGCAGCCAGGCACCATTATTAGAGTTTTCCTTATTAGGAGTGTCAGAGAATGATTCACCCAGAGAATTAATAGAACTTTCTTCAACTGATGCATGATTAATACTTGGGCCAGCATTGTAGGCAGTCACATCATGCCCCTAAAATTGTCAAATGCATCATAATATGAAGAAAAATAGTTATTTTATTAAATGGTACTTTTAGAATATTTTGTAGATGAAAAAATATATATAATACTTGTTCTTTTATTATTTCCTTTTGAATTTTAATTCTAAGAATCAGCAACATAATTTAAATTAATAATTTTATGTTCATTCACAAACAAATACTTTTTAACATAGAGTATTTTCAAGTGCTTAATTTAGGTGCATAGAAATTTTTAATAATTTTGCACAGAATATAAAAGACAGTTCTACTGTTAAATAATATATCATCCAAAAATTACTTATTAGACAACTAAAATAACTACCAATTATACAAAGTAATTTGTATATAATTATTAAAAAATAAAAAATTGTTCAAACTATTTCACAAGTTCAAATTTAAATATTTAATTTAGAAATTTTTGATTTTGCTATTAATTAATATAATATTAATTAATAAAATAGAAACTTGTTATAAATTGTGCAATAATTTTAACTAATCATTTCATATGTTAATGATATATTGCCAAATTAATACTAACTGATATGATAATTAAGAATATTTTTATTATATAATGTTTTTATATTATATAGTATTCCTTATTGATCCTTAAAAGTCCCACAATATTTGTAAAGGGGTCACATACACCTGATGTTTTAAGTATTTACATAGAAAAAATTCAATGAAGTCAGATCTGGCAAATGTGGAGCTTAATCTTTGACAACCATCAGAATACCTAATTGTTTTGTTCCTGAATTCCTTGATGAGATGTTGTTTCTCCATTGAAGTTATTATGTGAGCAGGAATGCTATCGTGTTTTGAAACCATATATTCTTAAAATGAAACAGCAAATTCTCCACAAAATTAGGTTTTAACTCCTGTTGTAATTGTAAATACTGCACATATACTAATATCCATTATAAAATATTGGCCTTATTTGCTTGTTATATTCAACTGCTCAGCAAGCATTAATAGAAAAGATAGGTAAAGTGAAGATTTGCCAGTGCTTAATAACAGTTGCTTTGCCTATTGTATATGCCCTTCGAAGAAAAGGATTCCCCTCTCCTTATCTCATTCTATAAAATATCTGTCAAAATTGTTGGCTGGATCTCTGATATATGATATGCATGGCACAATTTCTTCATTAAAAGAAATTGTGCCATGCATAGCACTGCTTGACTTTCATTTCCAGTAAAGCTTGTTGAGAGTTGGTGAGTATGGATGATTACTTGATTTGATTAGGATATTCCAAACCTAATTTTCAGAGGTTATAGTGTTGACTGATCTTTCTTATGCTATATTTTGGATAATTCTTTTTGTATCACAAAATTATAAGAGCAAATGCGAATATCACATCTGGTTAAACTTGCAGTCCGACTTTAGTTTGTCTGCTAGAATGAACTTTAATAGGCAATAAGTCTGTTGTCCTACCCATTTAAAAGAGGATGGTATAATGAGAAAATTGCAGGAGACTACAAGGAAACACTGTTGGTACGACACTGCTGATGATCGCGTATTCTGTTCATGTTTCACATCCAGTAAAATCATTTCACAATACTTATATTCAGCAAATCTCTCAATGACATTGAGCGCCAACATCAATCTTAAGAATAGGTCTCTTTTATAATTGTCTCAAGTGAATAGGCATGACATTTTTTATGTATTTGTTTACTGCAAGAATTTGGAGCACCAAGCACAAATTAAATTGATGGGACACTATTTTACATGACCTGCATATTACTTATTTTGTTTATAAAGATAATCAGAACAAGGATGCAATTCTCAGGGTTTAAACTGGAGCTCTTTTCGAGGAAAACATTTTTGGTTCAAAAGATAATCATTCCTCCTTCCATTCAAATTTCTGATATCACAGTGTAAGAATTCACAATAAAACAAAGGTGCATTTTAAACTATTTTTATTTTCCAGATTAATTTCTACACAGTGTGTTATTTCAAAATGGTATTGCTCCACATCTTTGTAAATTATTTATCCTTATCTTATTCCATTTCCGAAATAGAAAGGCAGATTCTGCAATTCTCATCAAGTGGTACCCTAGGTAATTTGTTCAATAGTGGATATTTACTTTACTATATCTTGATACCACTTTTATGAATATAGTAATAGCCATTCAAAAGTTAAGGGGGTGGCAAGGAACTATAATAAGTATACTGTATACTTTTGAACTAATATATTAAACAGAACTTTGCTGCTAATATAAAATTATAATGTTAATGGCAGCAAAAGATTAGTTATACTGTAGTAATTCACAATGTAGTAGATTTCCATGAAAATGCAATATAGATGCATACTGTACAATAAGATAAAATCTTTTATGAAAATGATCAATTCAGTTTGATTATCATTCAATGATAATATTCTTTAACACAAGGACTAATAAGACTGAAAAGTACAATTTAAAGTAGCTTACAAATCACCACAAACCTCCAAGACTGAAATGAAAATTTAATCCATGAGCTGTAAAACCAAAGCTACATAAACCATTTGGTAGGGAGCTTGATTTTATAAAATTGAAACTTATGTTTTAATGAAGATTAATGAGGAGAATTTAAGAAATAAATGAGTTTATAAATAGAGAAATGCAGTGTTTTAAAATTTTCAAAACATTTAAATTAAAACATGCTTTACAAATTTTATAAATTTGCTTAAAATGTTTTTGTTTGTATAAAAATTATATAATTTTGTTTAAAATTGTAAATTTTTGGTAAAACATTAAGAAAATATCCAACATATATTTTAAATAATTATCAGTTGGATATCATTGAAATCTGACAATGTGAGCAATTCCAGGCAGAGTCATAGATATCAGTCTATGAATATAACAAAATTTTACATATTAAATTAAACTAATTGTGAATTGTGAAAAACAAATAGTTTTGGTCAGTAGTAAAGATAAATAAAAAATACAATAAAAAATGTCACATGAAACCTTGCAAATTTTATTATCTTTAGTTATGGGAATCTGAAATTCAATAAAATAAAAAAGTTTTCTTTCATATATTTAATCCTTTGAATATTTATGCTTATCTAAAGTACCAATGATAAAACAATTTTCTTAGAATAAACATGTTGGACATCACAATAATTAACACAATGGGTTTATATTTTGGTGCATTATTAATATCAGTTTTTGATTTTCTGAAGATCTCTAACAGCTGTTAATTTTGCAAAAATGTTAATTTTTCACTTTTTTTCGCAGAATCTGTTACAGGATATTTTTAAATTTACTAATCTCATTAAACAGATTTGTGACTTTTCAGCATATAACATCAGGTCTTTTTTCTGCTCTATGTATTTAAATATAATTTAATACTTTTGTTTATAAAATAAAGTCAAACCTTGCTAATTATTACAGAAATTTCTTATGTTTTGGGTGCAATATAAATGACACATTTAATCACAATTTTAAATATTCCATAATTTCGTTCTAAAAAAATCTGCTCTCAAAAAATTTGTTCCTAGAAAGGTTTATTTTGAAAGAAGAGAAAAGTAAATCAATTCTGTTAATGAGTGTAGTTTTGTTTACTTGATAGAAAATTGAAAGAAAAAATATGAAGCTATTTTATATTTAACAGGATCAATATTTTAAAGCAATTTTGAAAGAGAACAAGTGATTCTATGAATCCAAATTTTAAATTAATAATTTAAATCATCCAAATATTTTCCCTATAAGATTAACACATAATCTTAAAACATGTTAATTTCAGAGGCATTAGATAATGATGAAAAAACTTCCAGTGATTTTGTGAGGTTTACAGGTGCAAGGTCAATACTGAACATTTCTACAACAAACAATATTTAAAATGTACTATATTTAAAACTAAAGGTAAAAATTCTGTGTTAAAAGACTAGTCAAACGTATAAGATGGAGTGTATTAAAAATTCAAGAAAATCTTATGTAAAAGATTAAAAAAATAGATAAAAAAATTTTAAATAAAATTCAAGAAACCAATTGCACATAAAAATGCAAACAAATTTCTATGTGGTTTAAGCCCAATTATGTCTGATAAAATTAAATGTATGGTATTAAAAAAGAATTTTTGTGCAAATCATTGAAATTCAGGCAGACAATTAATGTGATGAACTGTATATGGTACATTACGCATGTCACGAATTGGAAGAGTCTGAGACAAGAATAAGTGCTTGTGTATAAATCTAGTATGTCAAATGCAAAGGCGTGTGAGTTTTACATCAACTCTTCACATAGGAGCAACTGGGAATGGAAGAATATGGGAGGATATACAATATAACTTGTTTTTCTGCAAATAATAAGTTTTCTGCCAATGGGCAAAAATAAAATCTTTAACAATTTGTTTAATATCAAAAAATTTTAATGCTTTATGTAAAAAGTCAGAGGCATTTTTAGCAACATTATCTGCATGTTTATTCCCAGTAAAGCCAACATGACTTGGAACCCAACAAGATGTCAAAGCCTTTATTCTTCAATATATTTAAAATATCCAACATTTCCATAGTAATTGGATGACATCTATCAATACAATGATCTATTTGCATAACCACACTCATGTTATCTGTATAGATACAGCATTTTTGATAAGAACTGGATCACATTAGTTCTAGAGAATGTAAAATAGCAACAGCTATGGCTGTATACACAGAATATGATGCATGCAGTTTATTGCTATGAACTGTATTTCCAACAACAATACAACAACCAACATGACCACTTGATTTTGAGCCATCAGTATATACAGAAATGTAGGAGGAATAAAAAGAATGAATGTATGAAAACATCTGCTGCAAAATAAGGGAGATGTAGCTGACTTATGGCATCCACCAAAGGGTTTGATTATGTTGACAATAAGGATATTCCAAGGAGGACATTTTAGAACATTTGTTTTTTGGATTTGTAAATCAGGGAACCCAGATGAAAAAACTTCCTGCATTTTACAGTTAAAGAAACTAACATTTATTTTATGCTACACAACATTGCAATGGACACAATTTCTTGATATCAAAACATGATTTATAATTTAAATATATTTTCTCTTCACATCTGTAAACATTTAATTTTTTTAAAAGCATAATTTTTTAGATTTCTCATATAAATACAAGAAACATATTTACAGTAAAAATTTTATGTAAGATAAAACAATCCTTTTATATACATTTTTAAACTAAAAATCATACTGTGATACAGATAAAGAAAAAAAAGCTTACACAAATTTAAACCAAAACTGCATTTTATCCAATAAATTAATCTAAATAAAGTGTAAAAAACAAAATAAAAGCACTTTAAATTAAGAAATAATTACTTTTACATAGATGAAAAATATATTTCAAATTCTGTATATAATATCTATATTTCTCTTAAAATCTATAAAAAAAAAAGAAAAGAAAATTTTATTAATATTCAAAAAATACATACTGTTGTTATTTATAAAATTATTATTCTATTTGAAATGTAAACAATTTTTGCAGCATCTTGGATTTTACACATCATGTAACTTTCATTTTTAAATGAAACACCAAAATTGCAATCATATATAAATTGCAATATAATAAATAAAAATTCAATATGAAAAATAGGATTTTATTTTGATTAAAAAGTTTTATAAAGTAATATTTCCAAGAAAATAAAGCTTCAGAAAATGAAATGGCACAGATTTAGTATCCAACATTTGTACATATTTAAAATGACATATGTATCTTTTTATTTCTTAATATAATAATCCTTTATTAGTTTTTATTAACATAAATCAGTTGTCCAATAGCCATCGCAGATTGAATAAATTACATATTGTATGAGAATGGATTTAAAAATCACAGAAATTGGTATCAGTTTGGGCAAGGAAGTAATTATTTTTTAAAAAAATATACTAGACAATATAGATTTTTATTATCTTCCTTAAAGTTATATGTGCTGCTTATATTTTAGGACTCCTAACCAACTACACTAACAAAAGATTGTTTCATATTTTTAGATTAATTTGATAATAAAATAAATGTATAAAATTTTATCATATTGTCATAAGATATTAAACATCATATGCTTGTAAGATCTTAATGTTCAACAAAAAAAGTACATTGTGAGGTCATATCATTTTATTTAGTAAATGTGCATCTTTAATTTCCAAGTCAAAATCTAGTTATATTATGAATTAGAATCTTGTTTATATCTAGTAAGAATAATAAAAACTAATATTGTTCATTTTATTATAATTGAAAATATATATATATATATTCTATACTTCAGAGACTGCAGTGCCTCTCATCTACCCACACATTGCGCTGAGAGATGGATCAACTATGATGTAGTAAAAACACTACTGCAATCTTAACTTTTGTTTCATTAAATAGCTTTGTTAATTAACATGCAACTCTCTCGTTTAACAAACCCCTAGATATCCCCATTACAACATGGAGTTTCCCGCCGGGCTTCATATTTATCTTCCTAGCCATTTTTAAACTTGAAACAATTAAGAAAGTCGCGCTGAGTACAATGGCACACATCAAACGTTTGCCAATGTCTTCGCCTCATCTTTCACAATCGTTGCATCTACAAAGAGTCAATAAAACCGCTCCGAAGATCAATCCCACTGTTCCACCAGCTAAGATCAACAGTCAGCTAACCATTTATAGCTCTGGAAACCAAATTCATCACTTTATTTGTTTAAAAGAACTAATAGAGTAAACTGATTCGTTCAAAAAGGAACCTGAGTTCCTCAAAGATATGATTTCTGTAATTGTCGAGGAAAGAAAAGAAATCGAATAATCAACAAAAGAAAAAAACAAACTGATACAAATAAAAAAAGAAATAGAGCTAGCAACAATTAACTCCGACATAAATCATCAACATCCTGATTCTAGTTACACAGCAATTGAAACTTTGTCAGCAAATCTTGAAAGTCTCATTAAATCTGTTAAAACACTTAGAATTCCTGTCCAGTGCAAATCCGAAAATTTCAATTTATTCTTTTATTCCCTTGAACATGCTTTTACGACTAAAAAGGTTTCACACAAATTAAAATTGGAGATAGTAATTAATATTCTCAGCGAAAAGCCAACAACATATTACTTTACATCTCAGAAAATAAATTTCAAGATTATGAAAAAGTTAAAAATATTATTTTACGTGAATTTCAATCATCCACCCAAGAATGCTTAATAAATTTCCGTAGAGTTCAACGCCTAACAAACAAACCTCATATGCAATTCTCGTCACAATTAGCTAGTACTTTCGAATATTATTGTAAACTTCATAATGTTACTGACTTTAAAACTTTATGCAAATTAATGATAGTGGAAAAATTATTTTCCACCCTTGACTGTGAAACACAACATATTTCAATACGTCAAAGCAAAAACTGGTTCAAACCAACTGAATTAGCAAAAGAAGGCGATATGTATTTTGTTTCAAAAAGAAAATCATTTACTGAAACCCGCCAACCGCTGTTTAAGAACAAAGAAAAGTAAATTTCATTTCTAAACCACAATCGCTACTCACATGATAGACCACTCGCGAAAAGCCGCAATACACAACTCACATGGAGAATATCACTACAGAAATGAAACTACCTCAAACTGTCAATTTATTATTTCTTCAAATAACTCCCATTTGTAAATTAGAAGGTAATTCATTCAGTAAATCGATAAACGAATTACACTTTGAAAATAATTAATACTATGAAAATAATAATGGTAAAATTATAAATACACTTATAGATTCTGGAGCAAACATTTGTACATTGGTGGAATAAGATGGAATTTAATACGAACAGCATCATACTGAATCCCATCTTATTCCACCAAACACTAATTATTTAGATACTGTGCAGCTCACAACCGCTTTTAACAGCAAAGTTTAAGTGCAACTAGCAAAAATAAAATTAGCCCTTCCAAATTTTCAAGAAAATCAAATAATGGTAACAGCAGCCGTATGCCAAAATCTTTACTGTGATTTAATAATTCCCTCTAATATTTTTGATGATTTAGAAAATCCAAAGAAAGAGAATATTAGAATTGAAAGAGAAAATTCAACTGCCACTCATTCTAAAAATGATTTCCCCCTTCTATACACTCCGTATAACATGAAGCAGCACTCTTCTAATTTAAGCAGTTTGGATACAATCGGCGAAAATGAAAGCGAAATTAGCCTTTTCACACACAATGCCTCTCGCCACTCATGGTTAGATTCTAAAAATAAATAAGATCAAAGTGTTACTCAACGGGTCAAAAGTCAGGGCATTTGAACTGATAAGACATCCCATAATAAAAAAACTACAAGATTATTAGAGGAATGTCAAGTGGAAATATCTGCTCATAATTTAGTCTCCGATCGGAAGGTGACTCCAAACCACTATGTTACCCTAGTACAAACTTAAATTTATATATTCCGTGCTTTTAAGTTTTAGTTTAGTACAGTTCTATTCAATTTTTCTTATTACCATATTTATCATTCATTTAAAATACCTGTGCATTATTTGCAACTTTATTTTTTCTGCTATGCCTTACCGACATACTCTTATACCATTTACTACTAACACACTTAAAATTTTACTTAGCCAATCTGGCATTTCTATATTCAGAATCAAATTATTCATTTACTGTATATGCATGCCAGATCGTCAAAGGGGGTATATCCCAAGTGTTTTGAAAGCACCATTATCAGAAAATTAAACTCCAATGTCTGATAGTTTTGGTTAAAAACTATTATTGTCATTGGTATTATAAGTTACTTATTTTTGTTAGTAATGATAATGAATTATTTAATTGGGATATATTTATTCTATCTATTCTCAAATTTTAAACTTAATTTATATTATGTAATTATTTTTATGTTTAGTATCAATAAATTAAACTTACCATTTTTATGCAAGCCTAATTATTGGCATGTTATTAGTTTCTTAATTATTAAAGGTTCTATTAATAGAACAAAATACTTTAATTATTTAAACCAATAGCTAGTGTTTCTTTAACTGCATTAAAATTTAATATTTGCAGCTCTACTTATCGTAGTAATAATTTTGGCAATTAACCTAATGGTGGGTATTGGTAAAATGACATCTGCCCACAGATACTTAAAAAGTGGTACAGACTGACACACATCACCACATAAAGAGGTGATGTCATTCAACACTTTAACTACATCACGTAGTCCTGAAAGAGAAACTTCCAACGTAAACACAGCCACTTGTTTTCAAAACAGGAGCGATCATTTATATGAGATAATCGAATGCCCATTTTTTGAAAATAAAGACTGTTATTTACTGAATTTAAAATATCTATACCGAAGTTGATTTATCACATACTTTAAATGCTAATATGCGCAAATGTATAGAACAAATTATTAAATCTTATAAGCTGAATAAAATTAAAGATACAAATTTATGTATGAAAATAATTTTAACCAATGACACACCTATCGTATTTCCTCCCCCTAGAAAATTAGGACAAATTGAGAAAAATTTAGTTTGAAAGCAGATTGTACAATGGCTAAAACATGGTATCATTTTTTAATCTAATTCAGATTTCGCCGCACCATTGGTCTAAGAACGAAGACAAATCAATAAAACTCTGCATTGATTTCCGTGCTCTTCATTCAAAGGCCATTAAACAAAGATTTCCACTACCCCTCATCGAAGACATTTTTGATAATCTACAAGAACAAATTTTTTTTTCAAACCTCGATCTCAAGTCAAGTTTTTTCCATTTATCCATTGAACCTGATAGCCGTAAACACACCAGCTTCATAAAACAGAACAGATAATATGAATTCCTAAAAGTTCCCTGTAGTCCATGCAATTCTCCCTAATTATTTCAAAAACATGTTCAAACTGACTTCAAAGAACTCAGTAAAGACAATACTGTTATTATTTACATGGATGACTTCATAATCCCCTCAAAAACTGAATCTGAAGGAATTTCAAAGCTTGAAAAAGTGTTCCAAGTTGCTTCTAATTATGGATTAGAGTTCAACTTTAAAAAAGTGTAATTTTTTACAGCGCAAGATAAATTTTCTTTGTCATATAATCTAGCAAGGAATCATTTGTCCCTCAACAGCTAAAACAAATGAGGTTATGAATTTTCATGAACCTAAAACAATTCAATAGCATGATGGGCTCTCTCCTTGGAAGACTTTGATTACAAGATACTCCACAGACCAAGATGACAAATGCAACATGTTAACAATCTTAACTGTTACCCCATCATATTTATACAATACAATAAAATAACACAAAAAATAAAAGAAGCACAAAGTAAAGATGAGTATACGTCAAGCATTAAGCAACTACTTCAACCATCAATTTTAACTGATTTTACATTAAAAACTGATATTTTGTACATAGTGGTGAACAATCAAGAATTTTTAATAGTTCCACTGGATATGCAAAAGCAAATCGTACAACTTGAACATTCTGAAGAACATTTTAGCATAAACAAAACAGAAAATTTGGTCAAACAACAATTCTATTTCCCCAATGTAGGGAAGAGTGTAGAAAATGTTATCACAAATTGCATCCATTGCATACTTTCATCGAAAAAACTTAAAAACAAGAAGGATTTCTACATCCAATACCTAAAGGAGACTTACTGCTTGACACATACCACATAGATTTCCTAGGACCACTCCCATTCACCAACAAAAACTACAAATACATTTTTACAGTTGATGCTTTTACAAAATTTGCTTGGATTTATCCAGTCAAATCCACTTCAACACGATACCCCAGAAAAATTGAAACTACAGCAAGTAAATTTTGGAAATCCACGACGAATAATTTGTGATATAGGACCCTTTTACTTCAACAGAATTTCAAAAAGATTGCAAAGAGGAAGACATCAAAACTATTTTAATCACCACAGGAGTACCACATAAAAATGGACAAGTGGAAAAAATTCAAACAACATTAATATCAGTTTTAACAAAACTAACATTTGAAAATCCTAATCAATGGTACAAGCACACTTCATCACTACAACGAGTTATCAACAGCAATCAAATTTACACCATTTGTACTTTTAATAGGCATCAAAATGAAAAATAAAAATGATATCAAAATCAAAGAACTTTTGGAAAGAGAAAATTATTAGTCGGTAATACAGAATAAGGAGCAAATGAGAGAAGATGCCAAATTAAACATTTTAAAGTTACAAGAACAAAGTAAAAAACAATACAACAAACAACCAAAAGAAGCAAAGAAATATAACATAGGAGACAAAGTGATCATACAGAAAAACCAGTTTGGTATAGGAATTAAACTTCACCCAAAATTTTTTGGCCCTACGAAATTGTGAAGATTTGGTGTAATGACAGATAGGATGTCACAAGATAGGCAGATATGAAGGCCCAAACCTGACTTCCACAACTGCAGATGTAATAAAACCATGGGACAATTCCTAAGAACTTTAATTAAAAAACTATTGACTTTTATCTTTTACTTTTCAGGAAAAAAAAAATTTTAAAAAATATTGAGCTTTAATTTTTTTAATTTTTTCCTTTCAATATTGTTTTTTCTTTATCTTTAATTAATTTTTTTTTTAGATTTTAATCTAATTAATAGCAAATTTGTTGGTGACCAATCACATCAGGATGGACGAGTGTTGTATACTCCAGACCCTGCAGCACCACCACAACTGCCCACTTGAGCGCATCTCATTTACTCACATATTGCACGGAAAGATGGATGAGGTAGACTGTAGTAAAAAGGCTCCTGTAATCTAAACTTTTGTTTCATTAAATAGCTTTGTTAATTAACATGCAGCTCTCATTCAACAAACCCCAAGACATCCCCACTACAACATTATATATATATATATAATCAGCAATATTGATACACTCTTCTAACATGACTAATGTCTATAGAAAAAAAATTTTTTTTTTCAATTTCTAGGAGTTTTAAGGAGCTGTACAAACCCTGGTTTTTCAAACAATCTTGTTTAAAAAATAATTAAGTAAGAAAAACTTATAATATTATAATGAGGTGAATATTAAAATTACAGTGTATTAATAATTAGAAGAATCTAGAAAATATGTACAGTCAAGATAAAAATAATTACTTCATATATATCATAAATATTACGTGAAAAATGTTTTAAAATAAATTTACCGGTCGCCCTCTTTTGCCTCTAGGACCTTTTCGAGGAGTGTTATGATCTTTACTTTGACTGAAAAAAAAAAGAAGTAATAAATATTTAATTATATTTTTCAATATATGTTTGAATGATGATAGAAATAAATATTTGTAAAACTAATATTTTTAATTTAGTTACAAATTATTTTAAAAGAAATAAATGAGACTAAGTTACAATAAAAATGATTTCATTGTTGATTGATTTGCAGAGTTTAATGGTGCAAGATCTTATTACAGACAATCTGTAACAAACACATTTATGTTAACATAATTCATTATATTAATTGTTTAAATATTATGCAAAATAATCAATATTTTTAATTTTTTAAAAATTTGTTTACAGTCTCTTTTTATTAATGTAATGTAAACTTAAAAAATGTTTAATTTTTTTTTTATTAAAATCAAAATACTTAAAACAAAATTGAGATTAAAAAGTGAAATAAATACAAGTATTAGTCAAAGTCTGAACAAAAGTCGTGTATTTTTTAAACATTTACTTTTTAAGGAAAAAATGCAGATTTTTTCCTTCTATTTTCAAACTAGTCAACTATTACAAATGCATATTCCAGACATATTTAACATTTAATTATTCAATATAAACAGTTCTAATTTAATACATCATTAAAACTAACTTCCACTTTCTCAAGGCATAATACGTATTTTATGTTAAAATTTATGCTAATTTGCCATTTCTTTTAATTTCTTATGGATTACATTTTTAAACTTAAATTAATTTAATTTCACTAATACAATTAATTTACATTAATTTTACTAAGCAAAGAGCTGCAAGTTTTTTCATTATCAATGTAATTTTTTTTTGTTCATATAAATGTAATTAAAAATTTTATCTGAAACCAATAAAAAAGCTAAATAGGTCTTTACTATTGCATTGTTGGCTATGCTTGCTTCAGAAATAATATCAATGACACACTTAACAAGGATTGACAGATTTTTTAAAATTTTCTTTTATCCCACAGAAAACCTATTTTCAACAGATGTTTGAGGATGTAGAAAAATTAAATTAAATACTTAGCATTAAAAAAACATTTTCTCTTTAGCAGTAAATTAAAATAAAAAATTCTTTCTTTAATAGAATCAAAGTTATTTTAAATATAATTCCTAAATTCTAATTGATGAGTAACTTCTAAATTGGAGAGGAACTACTTGCTTAAAATATAATATACTTTTCCAGTCACTACACTGTTAATTCATACTATTTTACACAAGACCAAATTGAAATACTAGCCAACTATCACCTTCTGTTTTGAAATCCAAATCTTGCATGAGTTATTATGATATTATAGAGTTAGTTATATCAGGTAGATATATCAATAGAAAATATAAAAATAAATAAATAAATAAAAATAAAAAATAAAATTGGTCAATTAATTGAAAATTTATTAATTTCCTAAAATCATAAGAAAAAATATATTTAGAGAAATTAAAAACTTTTAGAAGTTATACCAGGAGTCAACTAAAAATTCCAGAAGTGTTCAGAAACTTTGAAAAATAATCAGTACCCAGGAGCTTTAAAAATTATATGAGCTCTGTTAAAAGCATTTTCTTAAAATTTATTTTTTTTTTTTTTTTTTTTTTTTTTTTTTGTTAGGCCAACTTTATAGCTGCAGCCTAAATTTTTTGATTGTGTAACACACAAAAGTATGTCCTTAAACATTTTATAACTATGTCTATTTCTTTGCATATGGAATTCAGCTAAACTCAAGTTTTATTAACTTAAATTGTTAAATTACTAATTTTCATATCTATGTTTAGTTATTTTCAAGAATCAAAATTTTATAATATACACAATTTTATAACTTTGATGGTATAAATAAGGATATTTGGTTTTAATTTTCATTTTAATTATATCTCTTGTAACTTTACAATATCTATGTATATATATATACAATATCTTGTTACTTTACAATATCTCTTGTAACTTAGTGAATTTTTTATTATTTAATAAGACAAATCAAGTACCTTGCTTCAAATGCCTCGAACAAACGAATGTCAAGAATATTTTCTTCTGGCTCCCATGTGTTATATCTAAATCAAAAAAGAAATTTCATATTTAAAATGATGAAAGGAAATTGTAATTTACACACATATAAACACATACTACAAAAATAAAAAAATACAACGAATTAACAGAAGTTTTCATAAATCTTTTTCATAATTATTACAAATAAATATCACTAAAAAAAAGTCAATTAACATTTAGGAATAGAAGTAAAGATAGCAAAATCAAAAGAAGGAAAATCAACCCTAAGGATAAAATATTAATGATTTCAGATGGATTTTAGATTAAACAGAAAAAATTATAAATAAAAAAATTTACAAAATATTTTCTGTTTATTATTTTTTTTCACACTGTTATCATACAGTAGCTTGATAATGGTTTAAAATATAAAATTTCCTTCATTAAATTTTAAGATAATCAGTCTTTCTAAGCAGAGACAGTGATTTATAAATCATGTATGCAAACATTTATTAAAGTTCTTATCCAACTAAAATTTCATAAAATCCCCTTAAGTTTATAAAATAAGCTTCATACCAAAACATTCTTCATTTTTACAATTACAAACTAACATCAAACATGAAATCATCAAGTAAATCTGAGATTTCAAGCAAAATGTAACATGAATCTTACTTGTAATAATGAAATTAAGAAATAATGTCTTATAAAATGAAATTATTTTTAACATTGATATAAATAATACAATTCATTCAAACAAATATTCTTGAAAAAAATATAAAACTGTTATTTATTATTTAAGACATTTATTTCACAAATAGCCATCTATGTATTATTTGCGATCATTCAAAATTTGGTGAAATCAGAACAAATTGAATAAATTTATAGCTTATTTAGTTGTCTCATTAGGATACTTTTTGATGTAACAATGCAATAATTTTGCCTACTTTTAGCTTATTTTTATTTTGCTTAATTTGGTATATTATTGATAGTGTTCCATATCCATGAAGTGATGTTGCAGCAGTGCCATCTTTGTATGTGAGAAAAACTAAACAAAAAATAGCTGTGAGAGAGTCGAGTTACTGCCTTTAAGAAGAGTAGTTGTAAAATGAGTGAGAAGAATCAGCTACAAAAAATATAGAGTATTTTTTTATATTCCATTATATAGTCCATTATTTAGATACCAGAGCTGTTGACCATACACAAACACATGGTCCAGCTCACCGGAAGTTTGATGAGATATTGCCTACAACGAGTGTGAGAATAAGTAAACATCAACAACCCAACTCTCTTTGAGGGTGGTATCAGTTGCTATGAGGTATGTGCTTGAGCTTTTTGTATCATTCACTCCCATGAGATAATGTATATTATCTATTTGAATTAATTGTGTTGAGTTTAATAACTATTTTTATAGTTTGTGTTGTTGATTAACTTAATTATATAAATTTAAAATTGAGTTTTAAGTTCCGTTTTCAAAATGTTTAAAAACGTGAATAAAACTGATTTACAAGTTGCGGCTATGGAGTTAGGAGACGTCATTACTGATAAAATGTCAATTGTAGAGTAAATGAACATTATAAAGAATAATGTCATGTTTAAAAATGAGCCCAAATATGTGGCTCATCTCCTAAAATCTATAAAAGAGAACTGTTTACTAGAGTTGGAGATAATTGAGAAAAATAAGCAAACAGAGTTGCAATTAGAGCAAATAAAATTAGAGAGAATGAAAGCTGAATTAGAATTAACACGCTTGAGAGTAGATTCAAAAATTGTAGAAACTAATCCAGAAAATAAAACTGAGGACTGAAGAGTCTTTACTTCCCCCACTTGCCCTGATCTTCCCTTCTAACCAAAACAACCCAGTTCTTTCTACGCGACCAAATTGGTAGACCTTTAAATGTTATTGATGGACCAAATTTAATTGACATTAATAAAAATAAATTGAGTAACTGGAAAAAATTATTCAAATTTTTTGGAAGAAATGGCAAGTGCACTATCTTAATAATTTGCAACAGAGATCCAAGTGGAGAATTGAGAAAAAAAATTAATGAGATAGTGCTCATCAAAGATGAAAATCTACCTACTCAAAGATGGTCATTAGGTAGAATAGTACAACTCTATCTGGGTGATGACAAACAGGTCAGAGTTGTTAAAGTAAAAACTCCTTCAGGAATTTTCAAAAGACCCATTTCAAAAATTAGTATTTTATCTATTAGTATATAATTTGTTATTATATTTTATGTATTATTTAATAATAATTTGTGTTTATATTAATTTTGTGCTGAATTTTTTTTTTTTTTTTAACTATTTGTATGTTCTTTGGTTGAATGTAACATTGCAATATGGGACGGAATGTTCCGTATCCATAAAGCACTGTTGCAGCAGCACCATCTTTGTATGTGAGAAAAACTAAACAAAAAAAAAAGCTGTGAGAGAGGACAGAGTCGAGTTACTGCCTTTGAGGAGAGCAGTTGTAAAATGAGTGAGAAGAATCAGCTACAAAAAATAAAGAGTATTCTTTTATATTTAAAATTATACAGTCCATTATTTAGATACCAGATCTAATAACCATACACAAACAGACAGATCTAATAATATCTTATAAACAGGCCCAAAAAGAGATAATAACTTCAGATTAAGTTATTATCTCTTTAACTTGATGACATTTCTAGGACTATTTTATTGTAACAAAGATTACATTTTTTAGATTTAATCCCATAAGGAGTAAGATACTATTTATGCTCTTTCCATTCAGTTCCACACATTCCTCTGAAGATTCATAATGTAAATCAAAGACAAATTCTTATCAATCACAACTCTTTACAGTATTCGCAAACAGAAGGAATATTATTTAATAATATTGTCTTGCTTAATCAATGAAGCTTCATCAATATGAAGGAATAAGTTTTCTTTTACAATCCTTCAGATTAAATGTTATGGCAATGATGATCTATCCCATTCCCACTAATTTTTGGAAACTCAATCAATTACAGTAAAAAAATTTTACTAAGGGGTTTTTAAAAAAAATAATTTTAAAGTTTCAGGTTATCTATATTATTAAGGAAAGAAATGGTATTGTCACACACACACAAAGTCACTGGATATTGATGAACTTAAATTCTTTGAAAAACGTCACTCATAAAGGCATAGGATGTTATTCATAGCATACAATGCACAAGATGTCAAATTCATTAAATAAAATTTGATATATTGATAAAAATATATTAATATAATACCAAACCATTATTAGATTTTCATTAAACATGAATTTTAAAAATTTTCTTTCAATTCATTTTTAACCCTGTATTTTTAAAATAATATCCCATTTTAAAAAACTGCATTTTTAAAATAATTTCTTATTTTATAAATTAAAAATAGCAACTTGTAGAAAAATAATCTAACCAAATAAATAATTAAAAATATTTTTGATTTTCTTACAAAACATGTATTGGTACTTTAATTCATTTTTTTTTTAAATCTATAATCATAAAATAATTCATGCACAATTTTTTTTCAACATTTCTAAAATAATTTATTAAAAATTATGATCAGATTTACTGTGCAGTCATCCTTGGTGCGATTTTTTTAGCGCCAAATTTGACAAACATTTTTACTAGCAAACTAGTATTTTAGCAACCCTATTTGTAAAAAGTCTGTAACTGCAACCGCTGTATTTAATTTTATTTCGAGTACACAGTCTCCATGATTTTATTTTAGTTCAACCACGCTGTCTCCAGTGCGTTGTTTTTCTAGCTCCCTCGTTCTTTTCGAAATATTTTTGTGATGGCTGGCGCTTGGAGTAAGTCTGAAGTAAGTGTGAGAATGTTTGCAAGTAATGATGTTATGTGGTATGATGAGAATGTGAATTTAAGGTATTTGTATGGATTGGATGAAAGGAAAGAGGCATTTGAATTTTGCATGAAAGCTTGTTTTGATTGTGGATAGATATGAACAGAGGTGTAAATCTAAAATAAAAGGAGAAATGCATGATGTTACAAGGAGTGAAATGTGTGTGATTTTTGTTCTTATTGCCATGAAGTTTGTGTGGAAGAAATAATTGAAAGCAGCATGAAACTGGATGGAAGGGGTGTGATTGTTGAGAGCAAATATGGTAAGTGTTAATTTAATCAGGGTAAATGTGTGGAAGGTAAATGGGTGCTTAAGTAGATTGAACCCAACACAGGTTTTATGAAAGTTGTGGATGATAGAAGGTTTAATACTTTGTTGAGTGTGATGAAAGAGTTTATTCTTCCAGGCTCCAAAATCATTTTTGACTGCTGGAAGAACTATGATTGTCTTTTCAATGAAGGCTTCGTGCATCTGAATGTAAATCAAAGTCTGAATTTCAAGGACCCAAAAACAGATGCCCAGACTAATATAATAGAAGGAGCTTGGGAAGCCTTCAAACATGGAATGGCTGCACCGAAAGCAAAAAATGGTTTGTATTATTACCATGCAGAATACATGAGAAGAAAAGGTGTAATAAGTCCCTTTTTGAAAATCTTGCCAAGGGTGACAGTATGGTAAATTTTTACAAAAACTTAAAAATTGTATAATGTAAAAGTTATTCAAAATTTCATGAAATTTATTTGTATTACATTTTGGATTTTCTTTTCTTTGTGCATTAGTTATAAAATCATGTTTGTTTCATCACATTTTACCACTGATGATAAGACATGCAGGATGTCTTTTATCATTCTCTAGAACACCACTGCGGGATTATCCTGAAGAACATTTGGTGTCAAATAACAAATAATAATATAGGTTTATTTCATACAAATAAAAATCCCTCTAAATGCTAAAACTTAATTTTATATTTTCTTAATTATCACTTTACTTTAAAAATATCTATATTTCTTCCAACAATTAGAACATCTATTTCAAATACAATTAGCAATTATACATATTAAGAACAATTCATACAGATAATTAAAAACAATGTCCAGAAATTCTCTAAGAGTTAAATTAAATTTGGCACAGATGTCATATAATCCAGGATGCTAAATTCTAAATTTGGTGATTTTTTTAGCATATTTTCTTATGTATCTGGCAATCTAATTTCTATTGTGTCATAGATATGGAAAACAAGAATTCTGCAAAGTTCTATTTTAGCAATCCTAGTATTTACGTCATCATGCCTGTCACAATATGCCATCCTGGCAACATTTCTTCATCACCAAAAGAATTCAGAATTTAGCACTCTTTATTATATGGCATCAGTGTCTTAAATTCTTCAAAGATACCAAAATTCCAATGTTAATAAATAATCCCAATAAATACATTTCATAATCACAAGTATTTTTTTCATCAAATATACTAATAGAAATATTATTTTCTAAATATACTTGTGAATACAACATGTGCTTTTTAATCATTTTAATACCATTCATTGGAAGATAAAGAACATATAATCTCTAATGGTTTTGATTTATCATATAGATATAGATAAGATACAAATAATTATGATAAATCATAATCAAAAATGTTGACTAACAAAAACTGTATAGTTCCTTTTATAATAACAAAAATGTTTAGATTTTATTTAGATTTAAAATTAAAACGTGTTTCTAAAATATCATACGAGTTTACATTTTATTAAATCTATAAGAAAAATGATATTTAAATATTCAAAATTTATTCTATTAACTTACATTGTTAATTTTTTAACTTGATCGTTATAACATACAGTTTAAGAAATTAGATGTTTTAAATCACAGATATATGAAATTAATTGCAATTACTTGATTACTTCCCACAGCAAATGTTTTCTATAAATAAATATTATAAAAACGATTATTATTAAATAGGTTATATTCAAATTAGCTACAAATCTTTAACTTTATGTAACTTCTTGTACTTTCTTTTACTTTTGCTAGTAACTAAACAAGTAAATCCTGTTCACAAGATCCTACAAATGAAATTAAGAATAATAATTATCAAAATAGTAATAGTTAAGTAAACGAAATATGAAACAAAAACAAAGAAATCTCACCGACTACTCCAACCTTTCCATTTAACTAAATATTCTACACGACCCTAAAAGTAAAAAATTATATTAATTTAAAA
Source organism: Latrodectus elegans (assembly GCA_030067965.1). Lineage (NCBI taxonomy): Eukaryota > Metazoa > Arthropoda > Arachnida > Araneae > Theridiidae > Latrodectus > Latrodectus elegans. The sequence continues at coordinate 34,165,430 of CM057822.1, read as the reverse complement.
CATTAAAAATAATACGATCATCAACTATATTCATAGATATTAACTTACTCTTCGTATGCGTTTTTTCTGAATATATTCAGCATCAAATACTCGTTCGCCGACAGAAGACAACTCCATTTTTATTTTATTTACAAATTTTCGATAACAGTTAATTTGTTTTCCTTATATCGATACGTTTTTCATTCTTCTTTTTACTGGTTGAATACCTGATTTTATATTTAAGAAAAATTCTAAGCTTCATAATCCGAATTCTTACATTTGACATCACTTGTTTTGTTACAAAATAGAGGTAATTGTTCACGTTTGAACGTAAAGGAGCTTTTCATAAAAGGTGAAGTCGTATTATAATCGTATTTGCTATATTACAATCATCTACATATTTAATGGAAAATACATTTCAATAGGACCGTCTGAAACTTATCAAGCTGGTTTGGTATTTAGTAATTTGATTCACAATATTTTCATTATTTTCATACGTAATTTATTTTAAATTTTATCATTCTAAGTTTTACCAATTATATTTCCACAGTTTTGAGTATGAAGTTTTTCATCATTTTATCTTAATATATTATTTCTCATGAAAGGACGATATCTTCATTTAAAAATTATCGCTGCTTTCAAATAATGTACATAAGTTTCTTCATGTTTTTAGAATATTTCAATATTTTTCACTATCAAAGTTTTTATAACTATTATAATAGTTATAAAAACTTTGAAAATGAACGGAGTTTTAAATTAACCCCAAAATCTGCAATGGACACAGCATATAATTTTATGAAACTGAACATATCAACCAATCTCTTAAAAAACTTCCATTATTTAAAGCTTTAATGAAATTTTGACTTCTTTAACTCGGAATATTACTGTTATATGTGGAATAGCAGACGAATAAAGAAGTTAAAGGTTTTTTTCTAAGTATTTGACCAGTATTATACTACTGACCCGTAAACTTGGATCTACTGACAGGATTTAGTTCAGGCTTCTTTCGTTTCTTTTGAGCGTCCTCATCTTAAAATTTCATTATTAATGATATTGTTGTCTTGAAAATTAAATCAAATCGAAAAGACAGTATATTATAGTATCTTTGATATAACTGAAACTTATTATTGTCGCATTTAACAAAATTTACGTTCAATCTTGATTATCTGTTGTTAATTCCAGATGTCTAGTTTCAATAGTCTTTTAGTTATTTGTTCTATTTGGGACAACTTAACTTAATTCTTTGCTTTGTTTGCTGCTATCGAATACGTGACTGTTTTTGAAATTGAATCTGTCAGAATCTTCTACTTAATAGAACTGTATAATCGGGAGAATCAAAAGTGTATTTTTAAATAAAGATTAAAAAAGTTTCTGAGATGTCTTGGATTAAAACACAAGAATTTAAAACAAAAATTGTTAAGCTAAACGCATAATGGGATATATATATGAATATAGTGGCATGGCAAAGTCTCACGACATCTCATGAAGAATTTTCATTTGTCAATCTCATATGAATACTGAATAAAATACCTTAAAAACAATTTTTTATTCAATTGGTTAATTTAAGACCATAATTATCATTTTTCGTAAAATATAAAACAAGTGAATTAAGTAGTAAACTCTTTATAATGTAATTTCTTCTTTTCATCTGATAGTATCTAAAGCATAATTTAATCACCGTTATAATAATTTTAAAAAATCTCAGTTAATTACAATTTTTTTCTAGATACTAATTAAAAAAAAGCTAGATTAATGTGAAGGCTGCACCTACTCATAATTGGTATCTCAGAAAACGCCCTTTTCGCGCCTTACTTTCTAAGGGAACTAGATACTAAGAGACTTGTATTTCACGCTTCGTCAATGGTCACCTAAGGAGCCTCAAATATGTGCAGGGTCAAAAGACTTTTAGTAAGAGCACAAAATGTAAAGATGGACAGTCATCGTCTGAACATATCTTGAGCTGCATCAATTTTGACTTGGAAGAAGCTTTTTCAAGGCCCCTTAAGTATTTGAATTTTTCTGGCTGTTTATGGACTTGTAAAGTTGGTTTAGTATTGGAATTAGACCATCTGTAATTAGTAACAACAATAACAGATTAATGTGATAGTATATAATTTATTTTTCTAAATTTTTTTTGTTTTGCAAATTTTGATATTGGAACATCGGAATCAATAATTTTAATTTTGCTTTTGTAAATTGACAAAATACTAAGTATGAGAGCTATATTTGAGACATATAATGATGAGAGCTTTTAATTTAATTTCAAAATCTCCTTTCACACGGTGTATTAGAAATGCTTTTTCGTTGGCACAATAGACCAGAGTGGGCCTTACCCTGCAACACAATAGTCCTCCCTGACTTTAATTCTCCATTTAGAGATCTTTAAAGTGTACTTCAAAATATCATCAAACAACCTTTTCCTTGATCTACCTATTGGCATGGCACATGGACTTCCAAAGCACTCGGTTATCGAGTGATCTCTCAATGTACAGAGATTTTCAGGTGCCAAGCCATGACAATATTTGGTTTGATAATCTTAGTATATTTTTATGATTGATAAGTTTCCAATTCATGATTAGTCCTAATTTTTTTTAATTATATATTGCATGGCTTTTGAAATTAGTAGCTTTTATAAGGTACTATGATAGCATATTTCCTTTACCCAGTCCAGAGGGTGCGTTTATGAAATTATGTTATTGACTAGTTATTAGTTTGTAAAATACTTTGTGTTCCTGAATTGGAGATTTATAAAAATCATCTATTGTATTTAGTTAAGATGCACACTAGTAATATAAATTTAAATTTATTAAAACAAATTTAAACTGAAATAGGTATTATTCTAAATATACTAGTTTGATTCACCGTGACACCAAAAAATTAATTTTATTAGCTTTAAAGTTAGAAAACCATCATTATAACATATCCATCCCTTTTCATTTGGAAAACTAAATTACATCATTAGCATAAGCAATCAAACCACTTAGACTAAATATATCCCCTTTCAGATCAATGCGAAAATTGAGGGAGTTGATCCTCTGGTGCTGCCATCTATTCTAGGATTTGAAGAGCAAAAGTCGTACTTTCGCCTTCATGGTGCTGATTAAAGGAAAGACGCTCTCAGTTGATTTAAATTCGCGTAGAAAAGGCATAGCGAGCTTATATCGGCTGCAGTTTAGTCATCAAATTGTGGAAGACATGTTTAACTTGCGCTACTCGTGACTCTAGCAACAGCGAACACATCCAGGTAAACAGTGCTCCCAATGGCAGGCAGCCTCGTCAAGTGGAACAATATGAGAGTAATAGGAGGAGGGGGGTTCGCTTTGCAGTGCTTGCTGAAATTGCTTCTTGTTTCGAAGCGCTCAGCCGCTAACAATACGTCTAAATTGCGCCGTTCCCTACAAACGGCCATCTCGTCCCATAATTGGATATTCGCAGCATTGATGTGTGATTAGATTTCATCAATCGTGTTAGCCAGCCAATCAACGGACTAGAGGAGCTGTCTGGCATGAGACAAATAAGATTACCTACCTTCGCCCAATGGCACAACACAGAAATTGAAACGTTTACGGCCTCACTGCTCCTCCCATGTGATTTGGACATATTCATCCCTTTTGATTTGGAAAACTAAATTACATCATTAGCATAAACAATCAAACCACTTAACCTATTTAAACTAAATATATCTCCTTTCAGACCAATGTGAAAATCGAGGGAGTTGATCCTCTGGTGATGCCATCCATCTATTAGAGAATTTGAAGAGCAAAAGTCGTACTTTCATCTTTATGGTGCTCTGATTAAAGGAAAGACCCTCCCAATTGATTTAAATTCGCATAGCCAAGGCATAGCGAGCTTGGCTTGTCCAAGCTTCATTAGTAACAACAACAAACTAAACAATAAAATCAATTTTAAAAGTACAGAAATTTAAGTGAATTTATGTGTATCCATAAAATTGAAAATATTCTAAAGCAATCTAAATTTACTGTATTATTTATACCAGGTTTTCAAGAAATTTACATAGCTAAATGTAATTTCGTATGCATTATTAAAGAATTTAATGATTTTTCCCGGCGATTCGTTAATTCAAAATGTTTTAAGGATTTATAGTTATTTAGTGAGAAAAAGAAATTTTGATAATGCACATCTCATGATTTTAAGTTTGTTTCACATAAGAGCATTATTAAAGAGTAATAATATATATTTCACTGCAATAAAAAGTTTTGAAAGTTCTCTTCTAATAAATATTCTGTTCTAATGAAAAAGGAAATTCAAGTTAGGGAAATTACTATCTTACAGAAGTAAAATAGTTTATTTTTTAATGTTTAAAATTATTTTCAAGAAATTTTGTATAGTACCTACATAAAAATGCTTCTAAACACAATATATTTGATTAAATTTATAAGTAAAAATTGTCAAAAGGCTTTTTCAATATATGATGCAAATATAACGCAATGAAATCTCAGATCAAATAAAAATTATCTTCGAAAACAAAATAACATTAAGTAATCTGATTGCAAATTAACAATTTTAATAATAAGAAAACAATTAAAATTTGAAAATTTAATATATATTAATATTTATTCTGAAACAAATGATCAAACTTGTAGTGCAAATTTAAACATAGTACACAGAAAAATGAAACTTAGTTATATTTTTCAGATTTCAAGTCCAGAATAAAAATTACTATTTGACTGAAAATGAAAACTTGTTAAAATTAAGTTAGGGATACTGGTAGACTCTAATGGTAAATATATAAATAAATAAATTTAAAAATAAATAAATAAATAAAAAAACGGAAATTAAATTTATTTTTCTAGAAAAAATTTAGATATAATTATATACTTTTCGATCTTAATTTCTGTAAGGTGGTTTATATATTCATAAATGTAATTGCATAGTTCTGAGGAAATATTCTTCTTTCCATTGGCATTATAATATGTCTGCTACTAGGCATAAATGTTTTAGTGAATGTTCACAGCTCAGAAGGAATCTTCCAACGAATATGATTTGACAATAGATAAAAGGAGTGTCATGAAAGCTGAGATCAAACATAGAACCGGGCTTTATTTGCAGGCGATGTACAGTAATTCCACAGAGGAACTCTTTTTTGTTAATAAAAATTTTAGAGAATATTTTTTTCGCTGTTTGTAATTCATACAATATATTCAAAAGATTGTGAAATAATTATAAAAAAAAGCAAGCGTTATTAATTTTTTAAATAATTCAGTCAGTTTGGACATTTTTCTTTCCTGTGTCTTAGTAGGGAACTTAATTTGTTTTTGTGAAAGGAAGGCACCCAAAAAATACTCAATGTAATCAGAAAGTGAAAAATAAATAAAAATCATTAATGTAGTCAACTATGAAATTCAGCTTGTCTTTAAAAATTCAATACACATCTTCAACACAAAAAAAAATTTGCATAGAACAAAAAATTAAACTTCACAGTGTTACAAGTGATGACACTAGGCTTGGAGCTCAGCTGTGTCATTATTCGTATTTGTGAAATTTTCTGTTAAATTAGACTTTTTTTAAAGCATAATGATGATTTCTCTTGTTAATAAGGATATTCAAAGTTTTGTTACTCAGATTTAGTTACGATAATCTGCTGAACTTTCGAATTTAACAAAGTATTTATATTTGTAACATACCGATATTAACAATATTGACAGTAGATGGTGCTGCTTCCCTATTTACAAAACAACATCGAATGAGATGAGGATATAGATGTGAGGAATTGAGGTTGAACCATCCGGTTCCTAAATACGTTTGTTTTGTACCACCCTGGTACTATGTAACCTTGTTTATTATTTTATAATTATTAAGTGTTTTCTTTTTGAAACTAATCTTAATTATGTGTAATGTAATAAATGTTTGTTTTGTTTTAACTTCCATTTTCTTACGTCGTTACAAAATGGCGTTCAACGTGATGCTTTTCCCACTGTTTTCCATCTAATTGGATATGAGTTTTAGCTCTATTGAGTTGTTAGTTATAATTCCACGTCGGAATTTATTTGATTATGTGTTCATCTAAAATGCATTCTATTTGGAATTTTCCCATGCGTCGTTCGTTTTCATCCAAAACTAGAACAGATGTATTTCCTGTCGGAATTTCGTCGAGCTATATCGTTTCCATCCAGAAAACAGGTAAGTTCCATTATGTGTTCTAACAAATTTCATTATCATCCTGATAATGTTAGCATGTTGAAATAATAGCATGTGTTGTATTAAAACTAATCCAAATAACATAACTTTTGTTTTGTAGTATTAGTTTCGTTATTAGTCGTTATTCTTCTAACCTCTGGTTCGATTAAATTTTGTTCAGACGTTTGCATGAATGTTAAAAATTTGTTTACTAATACTGCATGTAATTGATATATATATTTCTGCACTTCATTTTGCATGTATAGTGAAATTTAATATTTTGAAATGTAAAATATATTCAGTAAAATTCTTGGATTTAAACTGTTTATATTGAAAACAGAACTGACGCAAAACGCTGTTCTATATTGTTCGTTAAAGGATAAAAATTGATTGATTGATTTTGTTACTGCTTAAAATTAGAATCAGCTGTTCCTATTGCATATTTAAATTAAAATCTGATTTTTTTTCATTATTTTCATTGAAAGAATAAAGTTAGAATAATTTCTATGTATAAAATGAGTCAATGTTCTGTCTAGAAAAAGTATGGAAGTCGAAGTAACGGCTTCATAAATATTGGTTTTATAAAAATAAATAATTATTTTATTTGTTTATTATTAAAAAACAGTGTTTTATATTCGAAAGAAAATTCATATATATTTTTATCTATAGGGAATCTATTAATTTTTGAAACGAAAACAGAACAAAATATAAGAATAATATTTCTGTTGTGAATTGTTATTATTATTTTGTTTTTACTATTGATACCTTAAGATTTTTTTTTAAATTTCTTTTAAAAGAAATTGTAGAATTTTGCATTTTATGACATTGCTAAAATAAGATGTTAGAAATAAATGTTTTGAATTTATTTGTTTATCTTGAATATTTTCTATGAGTATATTATAATTTAAAAATTTTTACTAGATATGGTTTTATTAAATAAAGTTTCAGAACATTAAATGTTTTTACATTGAAAATAACTTGCTAATAAATTAGTAATTATTCATTTAATAATGTAAAATTGATTGTCAAGTGAAATGCAGAATTAATTTTGAATTTATTTAAAAATGTGTAAAAGATAAAAATACTGTCATTATTTTTAGAAATAATTTTGTTTTCACTCAGAGATAATTGTGTTTTATTTGTTTAATTATTATGGAAGTAGTTTATTAATTGAATAGCAATTGAAGTTGTTAGAATAAATTGTTTTTTATTCATATTTCCTCTTTTTTTAAAGAAATAATGTTAAATATTTATAACAACTTTTGGGTTTTAATTTAATTTGAATTATAATTTCAACATATCTTTACTAGTTTTCTGTATTGTTTCTAGTCTTCGAAAATGATAAATATGAAAAATGTTTTCAAATTATATTTTTGTTTAAAAGTAATTGCAAAAACATGTGTTTGATTAATTTAATAATTAGTATTTAATTAATATTGGTAAACAAGTGTTTAAAATTCGTTTAAGTGATAAATTTTATTTAAATAATAAGTTATAAAATAAGAACTTTTGAGATCAAGAATGGCCTTCCTTTACCGTGCCCGAAAAGAAGATTTAAGGACCTTAGCCGACGAGCTTGGTTTGGTAGTGGGAGATAATTTAAAAATAGTCCAGTTAACGAATCTCATTAGCAAAGCCCCTAATTATGATGAAACTATGGTCAAAAGTATGCTTGAAGCAATTACTGAAGAGAGAATTGCGAAAGAAACCGCAATTTTAAGAGAAACCGAAATAGCTGATGCGAAGGAAAAATTGGAGAAACAACAAAACTATGAATTGGAGAAACTCCAGCTTCAAGTTGAATCTCAGCGTTTGGCAAGTATAGATCCTCTATCGTCAAGTGGTCCCTCGGTAGCACACCAGAAGCTGGATTTTAGTAATTTCAGCACTTTTGCCGAAATTTGATCCGAAAAAAGAAGAACTGTATACTTTCTTTACAATCTTCGAACGATAAGTTAAATTTATGAAATTACCCGAATCTTCATGGATCCCTTACTTACTGGCACCCTGCCATCTGACATTGCAACTCTCATCGTTCGAGAACCTGAAGAAACCCAAGAATATGCTAAAGTAAAGGAACTACTTCTAAAAAGATTTAAATTATCTGGAGATAGATTTAGACAGATGTTTGCTCAACACAAAAAAGACCCTGAAAAATTTGGAGAGACTTCTTTTTTGATCTGTCTAGCTACTTTGATGGCTGGCTTGAAGAACTTAAGGTTCAGGATTTCGAAAAGTTAAAACAACTTATCATTGCAGACCAAATCAAGAAGAAAGTTCCCCCGGAAGTTAAAGAGCATTTTATCGATATTTGGTCTGAATTTATTTCTCCGGTTGTTCTTGTGGAAAAATTAGATGCTTACGAAGGTGTTAGGTGTGGTGTAAAGAAATCTTTCCTTCCAGTACATCAAAAGAAGCAGTTTCCCTTTAAACCCTTTATTATTCAAGAAAGAAAACCTTAACATGAAAGAAATGGGAATCTTAAGAAAGAGTCAAGTGAAGTTGCATGCTATGGATGTGGTAGTCCAGGAGTCATTAAACCTAAATGTCCTACCTGTAAAGGAAAGGAAAATAAAAGTTCTGGTACTTTTAGCAGCTTTGTTCTTCAGTCGGCTTCTAGTGCACCCACACAGATGGCAACGTTAAGAGTAACTATCAATGGAGTCATGGGTACCGCTTGCGCAGACACTGCTGCAATTGCAGGAGAAACACTTTATCACATCCTGAGGAAACAAGGAACAAGTTTTGCTACCAGTACACTACTAATGACATTAGCAGAAGGTAGTAAAATAAAAAGAGAAGTTCACACAACAAAGGTAAAAATTCGTCTTGGAAGCCGTACATTGCCTTTGAACCTTGTTGCCATCCCTGATGCAAAAGGAAACAACACCCTGTTGGGAATAGACTTTCTGAATTCAGCTGGGATTGTACTAAATTTGAAACGGAACTGTTGGTTTTTCCTTAATCAATCCAGACGACACTTTTCTTTTGAAGAACCGACGCCAACTTTTTGTGGTTCGTTCCAAACAGTTGCACCGCTAACTGTGAATGAAAAAGGAAATATTGAAGATGAAGCATCCCATTTGACTCCCACCTGGGAAAGAAATTAAAGAATCATCCTCATCATTTGCGTGAAGCTGAAGGAATTGATCTGACAGGTGAACAAAGATTTAAGTTAAATGAACTCTTGTCCGACTTTGAAACTATCTTCAATCCAGGGGGAGAAGCAACCCCATTTATTGAACATTACATAGATACGCAGAACCACCCTCCGGTTGCTGTTTCTCCGTATCGAGTGTCTCCAGCAAGGAAAGAAATTATGCAAAATGAAATTGATAGACTCTTGAATGAAGGAATTATTGAGCCCTGCGAATCTCCTTATGCAGCGCCTGTTGTGCTCATCCCAAAGCCAAATGGTACTTATAGATTTTGCGTGGATTACAGAAAATTGAATGCCATCATGAAAACGGACTCTTACCCTCTTCCACGCATAGATGATTTACTTCAAGAAGCTAAACAAACTCGTTATATGTCGACCATCGATCTTAAAGCTGGTTATCATCAGGTAAATGTGGCTGCCGTGGATAGAGACAAAACTGCTTTTATTTATCCTTTTGGTACATATCGCTTTATACGAATGCCATTTGGATTGAAAAATGCCCCAGCGACCTTTCAAAGACTGATAGACAAATTCCGAAGTGGTCTTGGTGACATTTTTCTTCGTTCCTACCTAGATGATATTATAGTACTATCAGAGTCGTTTCAGGAACATTTAAAAAATTTAAGAGACATTTTTCAACGACTTGAGTTATTCAAATTAACAGCTAACCGTGAAAAGTGCAATTTCGCATGTGCAAGGATTAAATATCTTGGGCATTATATTACTCCTGAAGGTCTAGAGGTTGATCCTGCCAAAACTGCTGCTATCTTGGATATGCCTGAACACAAAACTGTTAAACAAGTTCAGTCATTTCTGCAAACTTGTTCTTTGTAAAGGAGGTTCATTCCGAACTTTTCTGAAATAGCCAGACCTCTCAGTAATCTAATCAAGAAATCCTCCTCTTGGTGTTGGAAAGAGCAAGAAAAAGCTTCGTTCCAAAAGATAAAGACATTACTTACTTCACCACCTGTTCTTAGGCAGTGTGATCCAAGTAAGCTGGACATTTTACGTACTGATGCTAGTGGGTATGCCTTAGGTGCTGTCCTTCTCCAAGGAGAATCCCCGACAGAAAAATATCCAATTGAATATGCAAGCCGACTACTAACTAGTTCTGAGCGAAACTATAGAGCGTGAAGCGCTTGCAGTTGTTTGGGCTTTAGGAAAATTCAGATGCTATATTGAGGGACAAGAAGTCACAGTTGCCACGGACCATCAGGCGTTACGATGGTTCATGTCTTTAAAGTCCCCATCAGGACGACTCACTCGTTGGGGTCTACAACTCAAAGAGTTTAACCTCCATATCGAGTACGTTCCTGGGAAAAGCAACGTGGTAGCTGACATGTTATCTCGCCCTCCCTGTCACGAAGGAGATAACCCATGCGAGATATGTTCCATGACTGTTAACCAACCCACCGTCGTTTCAGTAGATTTTCCTACCAAAAGTCCTAAAGAAATCAGAGACAGCCAACTTCAAGATGAAAATCTGAAGAAAATAATAAATGCCTTGGAAGCAGTCAACTTGACTGAGGAATATAGAAACAGAACTGAAAAAGGTTTTATGATGAATAAAGGTGTTCTGTACAAATATGCACCTGATTCAGGATCTGATGAGGCTCAGCTTGTCATTCCAGAAGATGCAAGAGACCAGCAGATTCTTAAAATTCATCACGATGATCTCACCGTAGGTCATTACGGTGCTGAAGGAACTTTTGATAGAATTGCTAGAAGATATTACTGGACTGGCATGCGGAAATACATCACCAATTATGTGAAAGGTTGTATAGAATATATGCGATACAAGCCTTCCAACCAAAAACCTGCTAGTCTGCTGCAGACTCCAGTACCATCCCAGAGGTTTGAAACGTTATCCATTGATTTGTTCGGCCCTCTTCCAGTTAGCCATCGGAAAAAATGGATATTTATAATAGAAGATGTTACTACGAAGTGGATCGAGCTATTTGCCTTGGAAAATGCAACAGAAAAAGAGTGTGCTGTCACTCTTGTTGAAGAAATCTTCATGAGATACGGAATACCACGCAGAATTATCAGCGGTAATGGACCACAATTTGTTTCTGCTGTTATGCAGCAATTATGTTATCTTATGAAAATTCATCAATCTTTAACCCCTGTTTACCACCCTCAAGCAAATCCAGTTGAAAGGAAGAACCGTGATTTGAAACCTCGTCTTGCCATATTAGTAAAAAATCGGCATGATAGCTGGTCCGAGAAACTCCCTGCAATTCGATTCGCACTGAACACTTCAAAGTGTAGTTCAACTGGAAAAACCGCAGCGTTTCTCAATTTCGGACGAGAGCTCCATACCATTGATGATGTTACCAACGACTTTCGTAGTATTATCGAGAACGATAACTTTGTCGTTGAAATGACCCCGTATCTTAAAAGACTGGAAAGATTCACATCAGAAGCCAAAGAGATCTTTATTGAAAAGCAAAATAAAAACAAGCATTTTGCGGACCAGAGAAGGAGACCAGCTCCTATTTATAAATCAGGAGATTTAGTTTTGGTGAGAAAACCAAACTTAAGTGATAAAACTGCTGGTGTTACAGCAAAATTTTCGCCTCGCCGCGATGGACCATTTATCATCGTTACTCAAAAATCCCCTGTATCGTATTCTGTGGCAAACACAGATTCTCCAAATATACCAATAGAAGTATACCACACTTCGTCATTGACGCCTTTTCAGGGAAAGAAAACTTATCCTGTCAAAACTTTGCGCAGAAGAGGTAGACCAACAAAATTGAACTGTCCTAAAACTCCCACTCCTGCCAAAGCTCATGCTCAAGAGAAAAACCATTCCAAGAACACTCCTGCCAAAGCTCATGCTCGAGAGAAAAACCATTCTAGGAACACTCCTGCCAAAGCTCATGCTCAAGAACAAAGCCATTCCAAGAAAACTCCTGCTGACCCTTGGTCGGGACGTCTTCGGGGTCAGAGGGGGAGGTTGTAACAGACCGATATTAACAATAGATGGCACTGCTGCCCTATTTACAAAACATCGAATGAGATGAGGATAGAGATGTGAGTAATTGAGGTTGAACCATCCGGTTCCTAAATACGTTTGTTTTGTACCACCCTGGTACTATGTAACCTTGTTTATTATTTTATAATTATTAAGTGTTTTTTTGTAACTAATCTTAATTATGTGTAATGTAATAAATGTTTGTTTTGTTTTAACTTCCATTTTCTTAAGTCGCTACATATTTACTAAATTGTCAAGCCTTAAATTATTTTTGGAATTGTGTTAGATGTGTGATGTATGTTAGTTTACAAAACTAATAATATAGGAATTCTTCCAGAACATGACACCAATAGCTATAGTTTACTTAATTTATATTTTACTGTGGCACAATTCATGGTATCATAAATTAATTTCCCCTTGGGTTTCCGGTAATAAAGAGTGACATCCAAAAGATGCCTAAATTTTAAAGCTAAAATAAAAAATTTTCTTAATAAATCTTATCAGAACTTTTGATAAATTTGCAATATGCCTTAGGTAGATACTGAAAAAATTAGGATGCTTTAATGACCTTATAGGTTTTTCCAGCTTTACATACAAGTTAAATTAGTAACATTACATAGTCCACCCTCTTGAAAGCTTCTTAAATTGTTAAATCCATAAATAACTATATAGATTTTATTTAAGTCAAACAATTTGATAAATAGCTTCTAAATTAACAACAGAAATAAATTTATATGCTGAAATGGAATAAACCAATTTAATAATTCAGATATTTTATCAATAAAAATTAAATCATTTCATTATTGACACAAATAATGGCATAACATTGCAAATCTAGATCAAAATAAGAATTTTACAAGATACAATATTTCGAAACATGAACATTTTTTTTATATTGTGTGTGAGTAATTAACTAATAAATACTTTTAAAGATGTCTGTAAAATGATAAATGAATCAGCCTTCACTGTAAGCAATTTAAAAATATTATGAAACAGTATTTAAAATGTTAGCTAAAAAATCATGCACTCTCAGAATGAAATCAAATCAAACTCGTTAAGATAATAAAACTGAAGCATAATTATATAAAGAAAACAAAAATAAAACATTGCTATTAAAAAAAATATTTTATTTTTGCGTCACAAGACCCAGTTTATTTTCTTTCAGGCGCTAAGTCACATAATTTAACGAAAATTAATTACTAGGACCGATAATTGATCTCGCAATTAAAAAAAGTATGAAACAGGAAATTTTTAATATAATGTCATCCATAATAATTAAAAATATGCTAAGTATATAAATATAATAATTTGAAGATTTATTCAGTTGTGATTATTTTTTTCAACTAAGAAAGAACAAGAAAAATAGAGATTAATGTTTTAAACAATATAATTGCTTAGTTAGATTTTTGAGTAACAGATGAGCACAACTTAAGCTAGATTGGCTATGAAATAACATCATTGATATGGTAAAAATTTATCAATACAGCTCTAATTCTTAATAAGAATCCTTTTTTCCTAGCATTATAGCCGATTACCAGCTGAGGCCAACTTAAATTACATTATCTCGGATATATTCGATGGTATATTTTTTTCATCTGCTAGTCTCAGGTTCTTCACCCATTTTTCCTCTCTATCTAGGCAAATCGTCCTCGGTCTTCCCCTTTCCCACTGGAATAAAGAACGTTAATTCCTTAACAAAATTTGCATTGTTAATATTGAAATATATATCCTATCCACTTTATTTGGGAAGCATTGATCACTTTTATGTTAGATTCACCGCATTTTGATTGAAACTCATCATTGTATTGTATTCACAAATTTACTTTCTCTTACTGCACTAAAAATTTTCCTTAATAATTTTCTCTTGAATGCCATCTGTTTCTCTTCACCTGCTTTGTTAACTGCTCAACATTCGCGGCCATTTAAAACAATGTCTTATTAGTGTTTCGTATGAATAAACTTTTATTTTGCTAATAATTCCATAAGTTCAAATTTTTTCAAATAATTCAGACAAAAGATTTTGAGATAGATACACACAAAAAAAAAAAAAAAAAAAAAAAAAAAAAAATTATAGATGACCTCACATGAAGAGAATCATAGATTACTAACAACAAAGACTTCTTATAGCGCTGAATTAAGCTTTGAGAGTTGAATAAGTAGTAAAAATACAAAAATAAGAGATTACATAATTATTTAATAAGATCGCTGGAATCGCGAAATAAAAATTTAGTATAAATACTACTTCGCTGGAATAGATAGGGAGGCATTCAAACTTAAATAATGCATTAAGAATTTTTATGAAATTTGAATATTTTGGAAAAAATTGTAGATCAATAAAATTCTTTCAAAGATAAACATTTTAAGATTGCAAATTAATTTTATTTTCTTTAGTTCAAAGTATTTATTTCACAATAATAATTTCTTACTCAGAACTGTAATAAAGATGGGGAAAGATATCACAATAATTTTAAGGAAATTTATACATTTCATTGGCAGCCTTACTTATTATTTAAAACTCAAGAAAATTATTTGAAACAAGATCAGTACATATGTATACATCATTAAAACTTCAGTATTCCAAAAATGACGTTTTAAGAAAGTTTGATTATTAAAAAAAGTCTTTTAAATTCTGTAGCAAAACTTTAAAAAATAACTGGAACATTAAGTAAAATGAAAAAATAAAACTCAGAAAAAAGTGAAAGACAAAATTAAATATATAATATTAACCCATAAAAGATTTTAAAATATCTGAGTAAATAATTGAGAAAGACTGTCATATTTTTTTAAACTAACACATTATAACTTTTAATTTCACTATAGGACACCTAAATATTTTTTCCTTACATTTTTAAGTCATTGTTAAAAACCTTAAATTACTTAAGAGAATTTTTCCTTTGCTGATATTAAATTGAGACCTTGATTGAAACCATTATCTTTTTAGTTACAATTTAACAAATTTTGCTTTTATTTAGTTTACTTACAGTAGATGCCCTATTAAATATTCAAGTATAAATTAAATGTTCATAAAGTTTATTCTCCCAGTAAACTTTAATTGCTAATTAAACCTTTTTTAAACATTGTTTATTAAAACCTATATTTTCACTATGTTTCAGTAACTTAAATTTTTTTTTATTTTAGTTCTAAAATTTAATACCTTCAAATGATAAATCTTAATGAAAAAGTAATAATATTGTCACAAATAATACTAAATATTTTTTAAGATATTTTTGTTCAGTGTTACTTTAAAAAAACATCAATAATAAACCACACATTTTTTTCTCACAATAATGTGCAACAGATTTTTTGGTTTTTATAAAAAAAATAGAAATATGTTGCAATGAAAAATACAGATGCTAGTTTGATAATCAAAATTCTTCTCATATAGAAAAAGTATGACTATAGCTGAATTAAAATATTTTAAAATTTTAAATTTATAGGTAAAAAAGAATTTTAAATTATATTTTATAAAAGGGAAAGGCAAAGTAAGTAAGTTACTCTCTTCTTTAGATGGACAAGGAATTAAAAGTACAAATAGAATAAAATGAAAATATACAGAGAGTATATCTATAAGTAATGAGATAAATTTGAATGATATAGCAAAAAATGAAAATCTTAAATATTGTTTCATAATTATTGATTATAAATCACACACAATTCTTTTGATGAAAATGAAAAATAAAAATAAAATCAAACATTCCAAAACATAAACCATTAAGTAATACCTAGGAATTTAGAGGCACTTTAAAAACAAAATATTGTATAAATAGAAATCAGGTACATCTTTTTTAAAAATATATTAATTCCGTGATTGCTTTTAATAATCAAAATAACTAACTACTTTTTTTTATTTGTAAATTAAAAAGATCGTGAATAAAACTATATATTATAAAAATTCATTTTGTTATTAAATAGAAAAAATATTAACCAAAATTTTATCATACTCTTATTCTTTAAATATAGTTAAATATAGCACTTGCACAGATGATGTCAACTGTAATGACACTGGAATAAGATTTAATCCAAAAAACAATACAAAAACATATATTGTTCTTATTATAAACACAGTGAAATGTGTAACAAAACCATCATTAATTGATGCAAGAGAACTTAATTCCTGCTATATTTCTTTATAAATAAATCAAATTATTTTGCATATTTCTGAGTAATTAATGGAAATAGGCTGTCACTTCATTAGGTAATTCTCATTTTATGCAAGGCTAGGAAATTAACAGTTATTAATTAACAGACAGTTATTTTAACTATTTTTCTTCTTATATGTAAAATCAAAACTTCTCTACAGAGCTATTATTCAGAATTTTATTTACTTAATAGGATACAGATGTTGTAATCATGTATGCTATCAGAAAATAAGATTCTTGATATAAAGTAAGCATAAATACTGACAGAATAGAAAATGAAATTTTAAAATGAGATAAAAATTATCAGATATAGAAAACAAAATGTGCATAACTTAATGTGGAATGAATTATTTACAAAAACAGCTTTCATATATATATATAAGCTCTTTAATATTTCAACATAATGTATTTAATCTATTTGATGATGGTCACATTCTTTTCATCACCCACAATGTCTAAACATAATTGGCGAATTGAAGGAATGAATTTTCTGAAAAGAAAATAAATAAGTAAAATTAAATAATTTAGGAAGAAAAAAATTAAACACTATAAAATTTCTGATTTATAAACAGTAGAAAGAGTTCCAGAATTATGATAATACAGTAGCAAAAGAAAGATAAAATGAGTTAACTCCTACTATAGTAAATCTCATTAAACTTTGTTCATACTGTAATGAAATTATGATAACATTTTGTGTCATAAGTATTTTTAAGAGAAATTATGAAGAATTATATATTAAGGAGAAATAAATAAATATATATTTCATAAATTGTAAAACAGTGCTTAAAACTTTTTCCATTTCGTGCATATTTTTTTATGAATTTGTAGCCCTTTTGGAAATTTTTTCATTCATAAAATTTGATCCAATTTAATAATGCTATTTATACCAGGATTGGGAAGATTTTTCTGGATCATGAGCAACTCTTATTTTTTTTTATTTGTAATGCCTTAAATGACAATCAATGGTTAAACAAATTTATTGTTAATTATTCAGATCATAAAAATAAGCATCGATGATCCCCCCAAAATGTCTTGGTGATTCACTGGTTGATTGTGGTCTTCTTAATGCTCACTAATAGTTTGTATTTAAGAAAACTACTTATTACATTTACAAGGGAAAATATTAATTTCGATTTGGATAATTATAGCAAATCAAGTTGCAGGATAACATAAATGCCATAACTATTCACAAAGCTAAAATATTTATGGAAAATATTTATTGGCGAATGATAAGTTTCAAGATCCTACTATTTGATTCCTTATTTACAATGGTTTTAGTGATACTATTTTCAAAATTTGTGTAAACACATTGCATTTTATTGGGAAAAAATACTATTCAAGAAAAACATTCAATTTAAAAAGTTTTATTCTGATTTTGCTTCATTGAGGCGAACAGTAAAAAGATGGTTTACTAAGTAAAAGATGGAAGTTTAAATAATATTGAATCACTCAAATTTGGCAGCAGTTCCATAAAATATAAGAAAGTCAGAATAGTTTTGTTCAACCATAAATTAAAATTGTTTGAAATAATTGATACCTTAAAAATATCAAAAGCCAATGTGTCCACAATTTTGCATGAACATTTGTTTATGAGAAAACTATTATAAATAGGTAATGTTTACACACAGTTTATCAAAGGATAAAAAAAACAGCATCAAAATGGATTTGTGTTTCAGCATTATAAAAATAATTTTTTCATGAAATATATAGTGGATGAAACATGAATTGACTAGTTCAAATTACAATCAAATCAGCAGTCATGTTATATATAGCTACTAAAAACATGATCTGTTTTACAAGCAATAGCAAAATTTCACTTTGAATTGTAAACCTATCCCCTACATTCTCCTAATTTATCACTCAATGACTTCTTGTTTGTGTATACCAAAAAAAAAAACTTTTCCTTAATGTATATTATTTAAAAAGTAAACATGATGCATTTAGGAAGACAAGATTATCATCCTTTCTGTCTTTATTATTAGTAAAAATAAGTAAGATTTTTTCCTATTTACTTAGCTGTATTTTTTAATGTAGAATAATGAAACAAAAAAAAAATTTTATTAAAAAAAATTATCTCTAGTATAGGAATAGTTCCCAACAAATTCTCCTCATGTTTTCTTGTTAATAATAATACTAAAATGAAATTTACTATAATAATGCTATTGTTTTCAATGTTAGTTAACATATCTACTAAATATGTAATAAATTTTCACAGAAAGAAATGAAATGAAATATATGCATAGAAATATTTCTCTATCACTATGAATAATAATAAATGATTTTTCTGGTGTTGCATTTTTAAAATGTAAGAAATGAGACAAAAAATTACTTGGTACCAAAACAAACACATTTATTAATAACACTGAAACATTTTGAAAATATTCAATATTACTTTTTCTGTACAGATACTAATCTATTAATAGAGTTAGCAGTTTCGTTACAATGCAGGTTTTATAGGACATTGCTCACTTTTAAAACTTTTCATTAAAAAATATAATCAGGCTTTACTACATATCAAATGCTTGTAATGTATAATATATGAAAGATTCTTCTTAAGGTATACAATTTACCAATTTTCTCATTAATGTAACTCAACTAATCTTATAACTGGCCTTTGTTAATTTGGCCTTAAATATTTCTTATGAAAACATTTTCTCTTAGTTTCTATTGCGCATTAAATGGACTTTTGATATAAATTAAAAATGAATACAATGAAATAAAATAAAAAGTCATTAATCTACATTATAAGATTAAGAAATATATAGCTTGAACATAAATATTCTACAATTCTTTAAGAATCAAAATACTATGGTTTTTAAATATTAATTTTAAATATTTTATAGATAATTTTTAAAAAGAATATAATGACAAGTCTTCCAAGTCTTTAACCAAATGACAATATAAAACTATAGTAAGAGGTCTAATTTAAACAAATAAAGAATCAAAAATTAATATAATTTTAAGATTTCAATATAATAGTTTTTAAATAACTTAGTAATTTTTAAAGTATTTTGTATTATGTAAAGTATTATAATTTTACTTGAGAAATTTCAAACTAATACATTAAAAAACTAGATTATATATTTATTAAAGAATATAACATAGTAGAGCAAAGTATGTATTAGGAATATAAGGATATTATACTCACTTGCAACAAACTCCAGCAAGATAAAACATTCTCATACCAGGAATTTTTTCATACTCAGGCTCAGGTTTCTTTTCATCATAAATGACTTCTTTTAAGCCAGATTGTACAATTAATTTAGCACATTCAGAACAAGGGAACTTTGTTACATATAAGCGACAATCTTTAAAGTCAGAATGTCTATCATTTATTATGGCATTCATCTCTGCATGGCAAACTGAGAAAGAAATTTTTTTCAATGAATTAATATCATGAAGTTACATTCAGAACTCACAGAGCCTTATAGCATTGTCATATTTTATAAATCAATGATATTTATAAAATAATTTGCTGCTAGAAAGTAGTAATACATATAAAAGAGGAGTCATAGACATAAAATGGATGTTGTGTGATGATTATGTTTAATTTTAAAGCAATGGCATCTCATTTTATTCTAGTTATATTATCATTAAAACTATAATTTACAAGACTACAAATTTAATTAGAAAAATTCAACGAAATAAATCATTCACATTACAAGAAATCCTAAATATATAAATTAGGAAACACCAATATAGCTTCATTTATCAAATATTATAAATAACTATGACTCTTTTCAATTGCATTTAAAATCATCAATTTTAATCTAGATATTTACATGTTAAATATTATGAAAGCTCTGAAACATAGTATGATTTATAGTTCTATATGAATGTATCACATATGAGATTAGTTTTAAGTACTTTTTTAACTACCAAATATATATATTGTGTATCTTAATAATATTAAAATGAAAACTTTGGAATAATTCAAGCACTCCAATTTTTTTTTAAGAAAGAATATATCTTTTTACTAGTAAACTTTATAAAGAAAATTTAGATTTGTTAAGAGAAAAAAGAAATTTATTTTCTGCCTTAATAGAAAGAACCACTAAATGATGAAAATTTTCATTGCAATGTAATACTGTTTCATCAGTAAATATTTAAAAACATCAAGCATAAATGTTGGTCCAAGTTTACAACCGACAAATGTTTCTAATTTTTTCAAACCAACAATACTATAAATATAAGAGGTGATAATGATCTCATTATATCTTTAGAGAGATATTCTTTACTTTTAGTATGAAATGATTTATTATGGATATGTCACATTAAAATTTGAAACCTCACATTGTTTGACTGATTTAATGCTCATAAAATATTATTCCAACAAATAAAAAAATAAATAAGTAAATAAGAAACACTTAAAATTATACCTTTTAAAATAAAATTTGAAATATTAATTCAATGTATTTATATTTTGATAATTACTTTGAATTGAAAGAGTTAGGATACAGATTCACATAAATAATGTACTCATTACAATACAGAATAAAAGTAAATTAATTTGTATTTGTTCAAAATGCTTTTCATGCTAAAGTATGGAAATACGATTTTATGCTATAATGTGAAGCAGAAGTTTGCCATCAAACGCAGTAATTGATAAATGTCTAATGCAAAATTATCAAGGACACATTCTGAGCTGATTAATATTTTACTAGGATATGTAAACAGGTACTTAATAGTTACAAGTTATTTCAGAGTATTAATCAGTCAGCTGACATGCAAGAAAGACAACCAAAGAATATTTGGTTCTAATAGAATGGCATCACTTATCAAATACCAGCAGAAGCATTTGAATGATTCACAACTTAAGTTTTGGTAATTCTACTTAATAGTCAATATGATTATTGAGTTTAATCTCTCAAGAGATACTATTTCATATTTGAAAAAGTTGGAACATAAAATTGCTCTAGCAATGTTGCTGGATGCTGTACAATGAATACTTATACAAACTTATCCATCTGACACTTTACAAAATGTGCACTGTGAGAGTCATCCTAGGATACAAATAATATAGTGCAACTGAAGGAAAGCAGATTGGTCATCATAGATAAATCTGTCTTGTGACTGTTAATTGCTTTTCATGGTCTAAAATTAATCTGATATCATGCAAACTAATTTGCATTAAGCATATTTTTTCCCATTTCTGTTTGTAAGGTGCTGTTTGGTATTAAACTGCTGCATCTATGTTATCTTAAAATTTACTTTCTGTCTTTCTCTCTCTATATATATAGATATACACACATTGCCTTTAAGGACATCCGAACTAATTTTGGAAATTTTCAGTTAAGAGCACAATATATTATTTAATGTTGTAATGCATAATCATTTTTTTTAATTTCACACTTTTTCCATGACCACAATCACAATATATATATATATATATATATATATATATATATATATATATATATATATAATTGTATTTTTAATTTTACCTTAAATTATCTTCATTCACTTATAATGGATTATTAGAATCAGTTTAAAGGTTTCGTTTGTTTGTTACTACACAACCATTTTACACACACAAGGGCTAATTAGACTAGAACTTACAGTTTAAAGAGGACTTTAAACTACTACAGTCCTGTCCAAATTAGAATTCAAACACACAAACTATTGAATTGATGGCAAGCTAACCATCAGAATACAGGTCGTTGAATCAGTTTAAAAGTTGGATTTAAAAATTTAATAGAATAAGATATATATAATAAAAAAAATATTTAACCAGTGACTAAGAAACACTCCTTTGAATTCTTCCAAAAATAAAAATTATTTTATAAGTCTTTCTTTCCCATTTTCTAGAGATTTAGTGAATAATTTTAGCTTTCTTTAATTGAATCTAATAATTCTTTTAATCAAAACTACCAATATAAAAATAATTTAACATTTAAATAGTAAAAAAAAAAATTTTTTTTTTTTTTTTTTTTTTTTTTTTTTTTTTTTTTTTTTAAATTTAAAAGATAGTTTGCTAATTTGTAAAATTAAAAAAATCAGCTCCATTCTTTCAGATTTTGCAGAAGCGGTGGTAAGTATAAGAGTGTATAATTGCTGTGAAGTAGAGAATACAAGGAAGGTAAAGTGCATGTTTTCATGGAATGATGAATAAAATAATATACATAATAAACATTTAAAATCATTCATTATAAATCACAAGAAAAAATTTTGGAATTTATTTTCATGACACTTCATACAATAATCATTGCAAAAAAAAAATTACCATATGCATATTTAGTTTCATATCGATGCTCTGATTCTTTGCCCCAAGGCAAATCTTCATCCTTTATACCTCTAGGCATTCCATTGTAACCAATGCTGACAACTCTGTTGTCTTTATCAACAATGCATGCACCAACCTGCATAGTATTTATATTTTTATCAAAAATTTATAAGTATAAAATATGATGCCAATAGAGGACAAGTTACAAAAGTAAACTGTTACAAAACTAACATATACAAATATATTTTATAATCATATAAACATGTATTCAAAATAACTGTAAAACTTAATTAATAATGCAAAAAATAGAAACATGCTTCATTATATTTTTATTAAAACACACACATTTGTAACTTTTAATAAATAAGAAATACAATAACTTTCAAAAATAATTCTTATCAATAATCAATCAGAGGTACATAGCAATTATATTTAATGAAATAAAAGTAAAGAATATTAAATTCACTATAATTTTTAAAACTAAGGATTTAAATTAATCTTTTTTTTTGTAATGAGTGAAACATTCATTAGTCATGTCTCATCAAAAAATTAAACTAAACTTCAGTACATTTGATAATACTATTAACTAAGTCTCTGACATTTAAGTCAAAATATGAAAAGATTAGTTAAAATATGAAATTCATATAAGTTCAAACAGAGCAATAATTTGTGTTTAATATAACATGTCTCAGTTATTAAATAATGAATTTTAAATTACATAGTTCATCATTGTAGGAAAAAGCAAAAAATTATTGCTAAAAAAATTTCTTTGACATTAAAATATTTTTATTCAAATATAGGTTTCTTAAATAACAGTGTATAAATTGTTAGATTTTTCCAAATGTTCATAATTAAACTAATGTTCTAAATTTTCATATTATTTCTTTGACTTATATTTAATGTATAACTGATGTAAGCATTATCAAGCTGTTTCTCAAAATTATTTTTTATATAATTTTAATATCCAAAAAGAAATATTTAAATTACAGAAAACTGCAAAATTTTATTAAGCCACTTTTTTTATTATTAAACCACAAACTAAAAATTAAATCAATGTTTTCATAAGAAAATCACAAAATAATTAACTACAAAATTAATTTTGATAGTTTATTACAAACATGCACAAATAGTTAATATACAGATGTATCATCTAATGTGGAAATTTGGTTTATATTGACAATATCATTTAAATGATTTCTTGAATGTTTTCCTACATAAATTTTCTCAATTGACACTACTATTTCACATTTAAGGAAAAAAAAAAAAAAAAAACTTATTTTCATTGAATTTTAAATTGTTGATTTTTAAAATAACAAGAAAATATGACCATTTTCTGTTCAGCTCTTAAATTCAGATATACGGCATTTTTTGTATATTTTAAATTTCCTAAACGTATTTAAGGTATTATTTGACTCTTCCTTCCTCTATGTGTTTGTGTTTATATATATATATATATATATATATACCAAATTACAATTATTATTATAATACAAATATACAATTATTTATTATTTAAGTAACATAGAATCGTTTTTCATCAAAATCTATAGATGAATCAAAATTTTGAAAAACTAACTTTACTTAATTTACAAGAAATAAATAGCAAAATTTATGAATCCTATTTTCATTTTTAGAGGGAGAGAGAATTCCTAAAATATTCATAGTAAAAATAAATTTTAAAAGTACAGTCACTAATAAAAAGTACATTTTAAAAACATGTATGAAGATTTTGAAATACTAATACAAGATAAAAATCAAAAGAAAAATATCTAGAATAATGCTGAATTTTTCACATCACAATGGCCATACCATTAAAAATACAATCAAGAACCTGATCCGATAACTAATAAATCTTGATTAAATTATAAATTAAAATTTTTAAAATGATTTTTAGGAGAATTCTGCAAAATTAAGATAAATTGTACTATTTTTGTTATTATACCTAGAAATATATTAGAATTTTGTTCCCTTTTTAAAATAAATTGTTCTAATCAATTGATTTATTTACTTGTTCATCTACTTAATAAAACTATTAACTATCATATTAAAGGTAAAAAAGGAAATAACAACCAGGAATACAGTAAAGAAAGATTATAAAAATTAAACTGTTTAAAACAATTTATGAGTCAAAACATTGATTTTTGTTTTATTATTCTCTGAGAATCAGCTAGTTGTGTAGACAGTACTAGAAAAATTACAAAAATATTTCTTCATTTTTAATGTGAAGTAGTTAAGTAGAGCTTAGATGCAATTCTATATTAAAAATGTTTTTGTACTTTATCTTTAATGGCCATAAACTAGACTGCCTTTTATTTAGAATTCCCTTCTAGCCTCTAAGTTAAATCTCATGTCATATTTAAAAGATAGTCCTAAGTCAAACATTTTATGCACAGTAGAAGATTGTCACCCAAAAGAAGTCAAGGGCAAAATTTTAAGGAATGTTTTACATCATAATAAAATAAACAATTGAAGATTTCAATATTAATACAGTAAAAACATTGAAAAGATCTGTGTAAGAACCAGAAATTTTAAAAATTAGAAAACCAAATCTAATTTTTGTAAGGGTAAGGGGGGATAACTAAATGATCACCAAAACAGTTTTATTATTAAATTTCAACAAGTAAAATTATTTAAAAATATTTCTGCTTTGGTTTTGATATGTTAAAATGAATCAGTAAATACCAGTTATATGCTTATACAATAAAAAAATTATGATGTTATTCTTATTATTTTTTTAAAAAAAAAACATTATATGAACTATATATATATATATATATATATATATATATATATATATATATATACTAGCAAAAAAATTTCAAATTTAAGTTGGTAAAGCTATTTTAATTTCTATATGATAAATATACAATTAATAAATTATTTTTCTCCAAACATTATAAAGTCATTTTTTACAAAAATTATCAGCAATAATTTTTTATTAAAAAAATTATATTTTTAAACATAGCAAAATTTTCACTACAAAATAATCACGGTATTTTAAAAATAAATCAAAGATTTTAAAAAGGAAATTATTCACTTACTTTGTTTTTAACTTATATCTTTTTTTCACATTTAATAACAATGAATATTCTTAAGTAAATGAATATCCTTAAAGTAAAAGACAATAAATTGTAATCGGTTAAAAAAATTCCTTTAAAAATTAATTTTATAACACATTAATTTTACTGTAAACAATTTATTAATACTTAATCAACATACTTAAGTAAATAACGTACAACTACATGCATTAATAATTTGGCATTAATAACCCAGTTTATTCTAAGCTTATTGATCTGTTTTCCTCTGAAAATATAAATGTTCCTGTTATTTTATGTACATTGTTTTATTAATTACTAAAAAATGCAAATGTACATTAAAGTTCCATTTTATTGCTGTTTTTAAAGTAAGACATTTAATTTAATGCATATTGGAATGTTTGTAAATTAATCCTTTAAATTGAAATGAAAATGTTGAATTTATCAAAAAAATATATTTTAATTTCAATAAGTTGCAGATTTCATAACAAGGACTAAGGGACATAATGATCACTAGAACTTAATAAGAAAAAATATATCATTAATAGATATGAATATTCCAGTTTTTTAATTGGTTTGCATCACTACTCTTTTTATTTGAATGAGCATCATTTAATGGAAACTTAAGCTGTAAAATGGACTCAAAGATCCTCAACCTGAGTGTTTGCTAATTAATGAAATAAATTACAGCAAACACTGATTTTAGGATTCAATTTTTACACATAAAAGCAAGCACGATCACAAAAATAAAAAGGGAATAATACATCATACAATGTTTTACGGCAGAATATACATAAAAAATTATATCTATAATAATAATAAATATTTATTTTAATAGTTAGTTTAATATAGTTAAACAAGTTAAAAAAAGCAAATACTTAATAAATTACCTTTGTTTTGGGATCTTTGCTCCTAGCTGAAGTTAAGTAGCACAAACTCATAAAATAATCATTCCACGGTAAATAATTTGAATCTAAATGATAATAGCAACTATATAAATTTACAGTTTTCTTTCAAGAATGTTAATAAGTAGTTCAAAATAACAGAGAATAGACAAATAAAGTAAATTTAACTAAACATTTAAAAATAATTAAAATTTTATAATTGAAAATATAATCAAGAAAGTAATATTAAGTTAAAGAAATAAGTTCTAAGTGCTAAAAAATATAATTCTCTTGGACAGAGATAGTATACACATTTTTAGATAATTTTGATGGAATGTATAGAAAAATTTACATTCATATTCTGTATTTTAAATGTTCAGTTTGATAGTCCTTATTCTTTATTTTACATCAATTCAATGTAGTTTTGTAATATTGGAAGAGATATTTTGTTCCTCTCGTATTGAACAGCTTTTCAAAGTCTACAAGGAATTGTAGGCCAGCATTTGGATAATGCAAATTTTGAGAATCCAGAAATACAAAAATCCATCAAGGATATATCAAAATATTTAATGAGAATACAAACAAAGTTAAGTTTTAATTCTTATTTTTTGTTCCATTTTTTTTTTTTTTTTTTTCTTATAAAAACAATTGTGGATTTGTGGATAGTGATGTGTGGCTACTAGCTTTGTCTTGATGTAGTTCAATAGGAGGATAACATTGTAGATACAAATCTGGAATTTCATATTTAAGAATTGGAGCTAGAATATGTTCTTAATAGCATTTAGAATCAATTTTGATATTTTTGCCAACTTTTTTTTAATGTCTACTTTGCCTTTATATGAAAAAAACCTAGATAATCATAATTTTTCAGAAAAACATTTTTTGATTCCTTAAATTATGCTGAACAACTTTTCCTATTTTTTTTTTTTTAAACAGCAATTTAATCTTTTTTGTTTCAATCACTTAAATAGCCCCAAGTTACAGCTATTGATTTAACCTTTTTCCTTTTCTTCTCTTGATAAATATTTTTGCAAAATATTTTGCAGTGTATTTTATATTCACAAATAACACAGAAAAACACAATGAACATTATATTTTTTGCTCTTTTTAAGATTTAAATTAGAGTTTAAAAATTTCATTTACAATTAAAAGGGAGTACTTTAATGTATTTGCAACATGCCTTTAAGCTGGAGAGTTTCTTTTAGTGTTAAAAATTTCACCTTTGCAATATCAGAAAAGTTTTTCAGATCTGTTATTTAAGAAAATGTTACTTTTAGATGGCAGACCATGATAATTTTTTCACATTTATCATTATGGCTTTAGATACTGAAACACCATATCTTTTACAGCATTTTTGAATAACTAAATAAAAATATCCTTTGGAATAAAAGTGACCATATCCTTTCATTCATTGCCTTTTTAAAAATTCCATTTTGCATGCAAACAAAATTTATAAATATTTGAGAATAAATAAAATAAAACTTGCAATATATATGTAAAAATAAAATTTTCCATGTAGAATATTTTTTATTATAGCAAAATAATTTTGTTGACCTTGAAACTAGCAGATACATGCAAAATATAATTTCTAGGAAAAGTGCAAAATAGAGAAATAAAATGCACAGGGAAATAACTCACCACTATCTTTAGTCTTACTAGCAAATTGTTTGGAGAAAAAGATATGCAGCAAATTATGTTCAGAGTCAACCTTCACTTCAATGTCACAAGTTTTAAAATTCAAAATTACCTTTTATAATAAACCAAACTAAACACATTAAGAATGAATCAGCTTATTAATTCATCTTTGTAATAATTACTTTAAATTATGAAACAAAAGCATGATTGAATCACAAAAATTAAAAATTTATAATTACAAAATTTTTAATAAGGTAAAAATAATAATGAAATACAACCTCTAATAGATAACTTTTTATCAGAGTTTTTTTCAGCATTTTCATTCTCTTTCTTATTTATTATTTTAAGATTTCCCAATTCACTTAGAATGTTCATTCTATCAACTTCTGGATTTTCATAAACTTTATTACAGTCACAATGAGATGATTTCTGGTCTTCTAATGACATTTTGAATTATCTTTGACTCCTAAAAAATAGACATTTTTATAATTAATAAAGGCATATTTCTATCAATTAATAATATAAATTCTTGATCCATCAAGTATTATAAAAAGAGAACCAACAAATATCTTAAGAAAAAATACACTTAAGATTAAAATTTTCCTTTAGGAAAATTTATATTTTAATATTTAGTTTTTAAATTTCTGTTAGAGATATTGTTATACAAATGTATATAACTAAATATCTTAAGTAGAAATATTAGGAAGCTAAAGTGGGCAAGTGAGGATATTAAATAGATTATACCTGAGAGAAATGCACTTCAGAAATTATCAAATAATAAATTAAGAAACATATAAATAAAAAATATTTTATGCTCTTTTTCATGGAGAAACTATTAATTTATCAAAAAATAAATAAATAAATAAATTCACGACAGTTACAACAGTTTTTATGAAATATATTATCATGAAAAACTGTTCGCCAGTCCTGTTCATGAAATATTCTGTATGCTAAAAATCTTATTTTAATTTGAATCAGGCAAACAACATTCAAAATTACTACACGTTATCAACAAACTGATAAGACTTATTTCAATTTGAATGAAACAAAAAACACAGGATTATTAAACTTTGTTCCAGAAAAATCCCCACTATTCTATTTCAGACAACCATAAAAAAATTAGTCAACTGGTTATTGATGCTAGTAATATTTAATTAGTTTTAATAAATTAAATGCATTTTAAATTTTAATATATTATTTGAATTATATTTCAAGTTTGAACATAAATATTAAAATGCAAATATTATATATGTATATGGAGTAGACAGAGTAACAGGTTTTAACAACCATCCAATATCATTTTTTCCATAATAAAAATTTTTGTTAGTTTATATATTAGCATTTATCATACATTTTATAATTTTTTTAATTGCTCAAAAATAATTCAACATCTGAAAATTCTGCAAGTGCAAGCAAATTTTAGCATAGATAAATTCTTTAAAAATATTATCATTTCACTTTATCAATCACAATTTTAGTAATTCTTATTTTAATATGATTATATTTTTATGCTAATTCTTAATCAAACATTAAGTATTTAAAAAATGAGCAAAAAAATATATATAATTTTTAATTTCTTCTCATTTTGAAATTCTTTGAAAATATTAAAAGTTGAAAATCATAATAATGAATATGGAATGAAAGAAACAAAACATTGATGTAAAATTTTTCAAACAAATTACTTTACTGCTTTAAAATTTAATAGAAATTACTTATGGAACATAGAATTTGAAAAGTAAACTATTTAGTGTATGATAAAGCATGTAAATTATCATTAAATAAACAAGTCATTTATAAAAAGCCAGTCAATTCTCAAACACTAAATACTGCTAAATATTTTGCGAAAAATAATTTTCAATATATTAAGAAAAAAATTACTAATAACATTCAATTTGTAAAGATTGACATAGAAAATAAAGAATACTAAACTATCATGATATTGCTTGTTTGTTGCTTTATTATTATTATTTAAATATAAGTTTTAGATCGATAACAATCTCTTCTTCACAATGAATCATTATAATATGAAAAGCACATTATGATTTACTTGATAATCATAAGATGTATTAGCAATTCTTTAAATGAAGTGATAACAAATGAATTCACATTAATAGCATTGTCTTTCAGCTTTGAATAAAACTTTTTACAAAGATTAAGTTTTAAATGTTTTTACATAATTGAATGCATTTTTACTTCTGGATAAGCTTCTTTAAGCATGTAAAATCACGTTCAGAGTGGCCTTAAATCAATTTAATTAAGAACAAGATTAATTTTTATTAGATGTTCTTTAACATAAAATATTATAAAATTATTCTAAACAGTGAAAAACAAGAGATCGATACATTTCTTATTTGTTAAAGAAAATTTCCTTCGTGATTTACATGAATTTTTAGGAAAAAATAATATTGGAAATAAGAGAAACAAAATATATACTACAGTCAAGGTAATTTATAATTCAGGATCATTTTTCTTGATTAGAAAATAAAAATATTTCTTATAATTACCTTAAACGAAAATAAGTCTTTACAACTTGTTTAATTTGTCTTGTAGCGCGCAATATTCATGTAAACCAGCTACTTTTGCCAAGCAAATACTTTTAGACAGCCGCATCGTAATTTTAAGTCAATGATAAATGACGATATCAACTGCCA
The DNA here is from genome assembly GCA_030067965.1 of Latrodectus elegans. Lineage (NCBI taxonomy): Eukaryota > Metazoa > Arthropoda > Arachnida > Araneae > Theridiidae > Latrodectus > Latrodectus elegans. The sequence continues at coordinate 34,134,606 of CM057822.1, read as the reverse complement.
ACCCGGCATTTTTGTTTTTTCACTTGCCTGCCACCGCAATGGATTCGACTAAAACCAATGAAAATAATATTCTTCGAATACCATAGTAACTGGAAGGATCTTGTATCGAACTTTCTACTTATTTAATAACAAAATACCATTAACATTTTCACTATTTGACTTCTTTGTTGAAATCCTTTATAGCTCATGTTGAAATATAATTATAATAAGCAACATTAATGATTTAATGCCATTTTCCTATCAACATTCGTTTATTTTATTCACATTCTCTCGATAATTCTCGGCATTTGGACTCTCAAACCAATAGAAGAAATGAGCATCTTTTATCTATATCGATGTTTCTATTATAAAATTTTGAAAAGAATTCAATACGAGAGTAAAGGAAAGTGAATAACAGAAATTACGATTTTGAGAAATGTTTCCTGTTTAAACATCCCATTTAATGTCAGTGTCGAATAAGTATACTTGATTATTTATTTTCTCATGTGTATCACCAAAGTTTTCTCACTTTATCATGAAATATTAACGAGTCTATTTCAAATGAATTATAGAAGTAATCGTTTGCTGAAAAGTTTTTCCAGAATTTTATGGCTTTAAAAGTAATTTTGAAATATTGCTTAAAAATTTCAGGAAGAAATCAGAAAAATATATTGATTACAATATATATATCTTAGTGAAATTTTTTTTAAAATATATTTATTCAAATATGACATTAAAATCAATAAAAATATTTTGATGTATTCTTAATGTATTTAATAAGTTCTTAAAATAATTGCATAAAAATGATAATATTTTTAATGATGTATTTCAATTTATATGTCGAAGAAATAATAATTAATTTAAGAAATAAGTACATTTGTTTATATATTCTTTTTATTCTTTAATTTCGTGAATTTAAATTTTAAATGTTAATATATTTTATGTGAAAATAAATTCATTTAAAGGATTATTAAGGAAAGTCTGGATACTACAATTTAAAAATACTTATTTAGTATATACATTATTTCAGTAAGTAATATTTATGTCTTACTTATTTATTATATTTTTTAAATGTAATATTTTTTATTTAAATAAGTTACTTTGAAATAAATGTGTAATAAATAAAACTCTTTACGGAAGAAATATTTCGTTGTACGATAGATCTTGAAAAAAAATTTTTTTTTTTTTAAATTCTAGTTAAAATGAACTAGAATCATTCAAAACATTTTTATTCAAAGAAATGCTTAAACGTGTCAATTTTGTGATTGTGCTTACTTAATTTAAACGTTATCAAAATATAGACTGTGGGCTAAAAATAGATCCTAAGAAATGTTAAATACGCTATATATGATGTAGATATTTAGATCTTATATCGCAGAATAAGTTTCTAATATAAATTTGAAAAACAGTTTATATGAAACACTGGTAATAAATACTTTTTCAAACGACTTGTAAGAAAAATAAGAATAATGATTCTGACATAAAAAAAAAAAAGACCTTCATGATCATAAGTCTATGTATAAACAATGAACTTCTATAAATTTTCTGTCTGGATATGGTACATAAACTGGGAAAGAACGGTAATAGCTCTGTAGTTAACATCTTTTCTTGTCAATTGTTCAAAATTAGAAGAAGAAATATATACATTAACTTCATGAAGCTGAAAACTAAATAGACAGAAAATTATATATTCTTCGCAGAACTATGAAAGTTTATGCAATTTTCCTTACATAATCCTGCTGCATTTTTTTGTTAGAATTTTTTTCTAACGCATATAAATAATTTAAAATGTATTTAAAAAAATTTTAAACATCTATCTATCTATATATATATATATATATATATATATATATATATATATATATATATATATATATATATATATATATATATATATATATATATATCTATATATATATATATATATATATATATATATATATATATATATATATGTACTTTAAGTATTTTCCTGTTTTAATTAAAATGAATTTTTAAATAAATAAAAGAAATCTCCAATAAAAGAACAACTTGTACATTTAATTCAAAACTAAGTGTTCTAAAAATCATTCGAAATTCTGGTTAGAAGAAATCTCGTACGAGGGCACAGAATATATTTATAACCTATATCGAAATAGAGATATTACTGACATTTCCGTTCTACTTTATCATGTTTCTAGAAGGACCAATCCCTTTCTCAACATGAATTAGGAATGTTTGCACTAGAAATGAAAAAAAATATTGCCGAATCTGTAAGAAATCATTCACTAATTAAATTAGTGATAATTAATTTTAGTTGTTGAATTCTTGATGTCTGGGTTCATCTTGACGTAAAATATATGATGATATCAATATTTATTAGAATGTATTAGTCTTCAATTTTTATAACATTGATAATTATTATCCTAAATGTTTCAATACTATGAAAGTAGGATTAAATATTTTAAATTTTTTTAATAATATCAATAGTTAATTTTAAAGATATAATTATTATAATTTATTTTGTAATAATAAAATCAATTTTAAAAGTTAAAATAAATCTTATTTTTTACTTAACGGACATTTAAAATGAATTATTGCATATATTAATGAAATTTTATTAGTTAATATTTCTTTTTGTCTTAATAAAATAATTAATATTTTTGATATACTTTAAACAAACGTGAGCAACAGGAATTTGTAATATAAATCAAGTAAAGCATTGATAGTCAATGTCCTATTGTATGAATAAAAAGTCTTATTTCATGACTTACTTGTTAAAATAAATATGAGAATAGATGAAAAATATAATAAATTATGTTGCATGCATTATACTGTTTCTTAACTAAACTCATTAATAGAAATATTTTATTGAGAGCTATAATACATGACAAATGCAGGTGGTAAAATTATTACCCAATATTTTATTTGCCATATAATCCGCTGGCATGTGATATGTAAAATCATACTAAAATTAGAAAACTTGCATATGCAAATTCCTTGCTCGAAGTGACCTTCATATATATTATTCGAATCCAATATATTCTACTATGAGAATTTATTCCTTATAATTTTAACCGCCATAATTTTATTCATTTAATACTCATGAATAAATTTGTTATTTCAGTATCAATTAATATTTTCCCCTTTATTTTGATCAGAAGGTTCAGCAAAATTATCTGCTGTAAAACGTGGAAAAGTTTTTTCAAATGTAATAAAGAGATACATTTATTGAAATCAGATAATATTATAAAGAGTTTATGATCTTCACTCCACATTAATATTGATAGACAAAACTATAATAATCCTTATTTTAAATCGAAACTTTGGATGAATAAAATAAGAAGGAAATATTTAAAGAAAGAGAGAATATCCAATAATAGATAATAATTTTCCCGACATTTTTATTATCTTACTTAGTAAAATAATATTTTATTCTTTGATTTCAATTAAAAACAAATTTTGAATCTACTACTTTTTTTTTACAGTTTTGTAAATTGTTATTTTTTCTATTTTGTCTTCTAAATAATTTAATAATTTTAGCGGCTAATTATTGTAACCAGCCAACATTTGTATGTGAATCATTGTAACCTTCTCTAGTTTCTTTTAAAATTATTCCCTATAGTATCATCTTTATGTCATACGCCTATATCATAATTATCCTTCAACCTTATATCATAATTGTTTGGAATAATTCCATATTGTCATAAGGTGAATCCTCCGTAAACTTTGATTGCATTTTGATAATATGATTTACTTCTTAAACAGTTTTCAAATTTGCAGATGCTTTTTATACATTGTGTTATTAAAGTAAATATGATAATATATGAAGAATAGATAATAAATTATGGTTGTACTGTTTCTTAAAATTGTAAAAGTTAATAAAATTACTAAATTTGATTCTTTTCAGAAGAAAGTTATTCTTTCAACATTTATCCTATGTTAATAATATTTTTTATTTTAACTATCTCTAAAATTTCAGAGTTATTTAGAAATAAATACGCGATGTAAACAAGAATTTGCAAATATATATATATATATATATATATATATATATATATATATATATATATATATATATATATATATATATATATATATGAATGTATGTATGTATGTATTTATATATAATACATACATACATACATTCATGTTTTTCACTGTGTGCATTAAATATTAACTAAATAATTTATCCCTGTTTTATGAAGGATTAATGTTATTAAAATCAATAAACCAATGAAAACAATTTGGCATTTCATTAAAAATTTTAAAAATACACACACTTTACTTAATAGTTTTAAGTTCAAACTGCTGAATAATTAAAAAAAAATATTATTTCATAAGAAAGAAAAGAATATTTTTTAAACCATTCAGTCTGCTTTTGTGGAATTTAGGATCAAACTGCTAAGGGAAAAAGTTAATTTTTAAATTTTAATACATTTTATTCTTTTTTTTAAATAAGTTTTCTTTTTTCTCAAACTATGCAATTCAAAATATTCAAATTCTTTTTTTAAAAGATTATTTAACTGCATTAAAAAAATTAGAGTTTAATTGTTCTTCAAAATTTTTATTTTAAATATATTTTTCCCAATTATTTGGTTACTTTAAATTGCTTTATAAATATTAAGTATATTTTAAATTTGTAATTAAAAATTGAAACATTTGAAAATAAATAAAATGAGTACAACATTGCCTTCAAAAATTAAACGTTTTTAAAACAATGTAATCATTATAGATTAATTACAGGTAATGAGATTTTTAAGTATAAGAAAAATTCTACCTTGAATGCTTAGGTACTTATAATTTTCTTTTTATTTAATTAAATTTATGTTATGTAAAGGAAAATTAAATAAAGTTTTAAATAAATAATACAATGCAATTGAACCATTTAAATAATTTAATTAGTAAACTTTTGTTTTCAATAAAATAATTTTTTAAGGCGTCTAGTATTGAATATTTCTTAGAGCTGTTTGTTTCAAAATGATTTTATTATGAAGATATAACATAATTACATCGTTTTAACATGATTAGAGTGCATTTTAATATAAAAATCTAAACAAACATTTTTTAAATAAAAATTAATTATATTCAAGCGAATACATCTAATTATTTAATATAAATTCTGTAAACTATTTGTATTGCATATAAATTATGTAATTAGTCATATGCACTCATATTGTTAACATTACAATGTCCAATATATTTTGAATTTTTTTTATTTAATAATTAGGTTATTCCGCTATGATTATTTTTCTTTCACGAAGGATATAATTTATAATTTCATATGGATTCTCCTGACCATAACAAGCCAAAGCGGTAACATTTCATCCACTTCAAAGTTAAATTCACTGTAGCTTGATTAAGTTTTTAAAATTACACAAAAAATTTGCCTGATAGAAAAAATATTTTAAATGAAATAAAGAAAGTAAAATTTCAATTTTTGACAATATATTCAGAATATAACAGTATTTTTTTTAATAAATTAAAAACAAACATAACGTTAATGGAATATTTTATAGTATATTAAATTTTTTCTTATGTTAAAACAAATATTAAAAAGAAAATAGAAATTAATGTTTTCTTAATCAAATAATTAAGGGAAGCCTCAGATGATTCAGAAAATTAAGGAAAATCTGACTAATTTCCAAAATTGTCTCTATGCGGAAAAAATATCTCGTTAAGTAATTAAAACAAGATTATTTTTAGTGACTAGTAAAGAAGTAAAATTCATTAATTTTTATGTTATCTTGATTCGTAAGTTTCTTTCAAGAACATTAATAATCGCTGCAAAACAAAGCTTATAAAATACTTTATCATATTTTTAAAGTAACGAATTTTTATAAATTTTAACACTGACTTTTTTTTGAAAAAAAAAGTGAATAAAATTTTCGTATTATAAAATACATATTCGAAAAATACACTGATTAGACTATACAAATTAAACAATATTTATTTATTAGAGAAGATTATGATTTTTCTAATGATGATTTTCTCTTATAATCGCTTTCAATAATTTCTTTCCAAAATTAATAATTGAAAAAATAATTTTTCTTACCAGTAATCTAAGATTCTAATAATCACTGGTTATAGAAAAGAAATAATCTTGGAAAAATATAAAATATGCTAAAAGCGTCTAGGAAACAAAACTATTCTACTTTTAATAATCAGGAAATAAAACAAAATGTTTTCAGGTCTCTTTTCTATATAAATAATATATATATATATAATAGTTTTAGAAATTTTCTACGATAATAAATATATCAAGTTATTTAGCAAATTTATTAAATTTGAACTGCTGTGAAAGTTATTGCTGTTGCTTTGTATAACTTGTATTTTTAAACTGCTGAAACTGAATTTTTATACATTGATAGAACAGAGATTTCATTTCGAATTTTTACCTAGGAAGTTCTTTGTTATCATCTAAAGTACATTATTAATTAATAACAGTTAATTAGCACCTCCCATAACGAGTAATTCGCATAGCGAGCAACACAAATTGTAAGAGAATGATTGGCTTAACAAGCAACGTTTCACATAACAAGTGGCTATGATATGGAAAGTCCTAAGTTGAGTGTATTATGATGAAACAAACCATAGGACCCCAAAATTCAGTAAAATAACTTTTGATCGAAACAATAAATAAAAATATAACAAAAAAGAAGTAATTTCTAGAGGTTCGAAAACATTTATTTCTCGCTTTCATTGCTTGCAAAGTATCTTGGAGAAGAAAAAAAAAATCTAGTTTCTTCTGTCCTTTCTTGATGCCAACTCTCACCTTCTCACCAGACGCTCTCGAAATCAAAAGTGCTTACTACGTACTGCTATAAGAGGGTAAAAAAAAAAAAAAGAAAAAAAAAAAAGAAACATCAAATTAATAAAAAGCAAAAATGAAGTCTTTGCGGGGCTGATCTAGCAGGCTCATATAATCAGTTTTCAACAACAATTTACACTATCCTCAAAAACAAGGACAAGATTAAGGAAATAGATGTTTCACAGGGAGTAATAAATTCAGTGGTTATGTATTCTCGAATAAGTTGAAAGATTGTTTCTCAAATGTAACAATAACTTTTATGAGAAGACGAAAATAATATTGGCGGACCTCGTTACGAAGGCGCTAGGATCATCAACCACCGAAAAAATATTTAATGGAAACCTTGTGTGGTTTGAGAAATTTCAAGAGGATATCTGGCATGCATAGTCGTATAAAATAAAGCGCACAAAAAAAAAAAAAAAAAAAAAAAAAAAAAAAACAGCAAATTTCAACAAAATAAAGTCAGAGAATTTCATCAGCAATTTTAAGAAGCTTATAGGTTCTGAAGGTTACTTGCAGCAATAGATTTGTTATTGATACGAAACAGATCAATTTCGGAAAAGATGACGAAGTGAACATATATAACAGCAAAAAAGAATGCATTGCCTGATTACAAGAAAATAAAAGACCGTCTCAGTTCATCAAGATCCAGTTTCTGCCTTCCAACATCACTTTATTACTTAAGTCCAGGGATCAGCAAATCATTTCTAACTTTAAAAAGCTCTGTACTAAAGTTTTCTTTGGGTATTGTTTTCGAATGAATGAAGAAACCAACTTAACCCTAAGAGAGTTCGGAAAAAATCACTTTCATATCATTGCCTACCTCAAAATGATAGACAAGGCGTGAGAAGGGGTTATCAAGAGAACCATAACTTCTATTTGGAAGAAATTTTTGACCTGGGAGCGTTATTGAATGTGACTTTGATGAGTTTAGACAGTAGCTTAAGACTAGGTTCTAAACTTCTTTTTCTTATCTCTAATTTTCCTTTAAAACAGTTTAATGATTCAATGACATCCCAAGATTCAAATGCATCTATATAATCCTTTATGATTTAAAATTACACACTCTAGTATCAATTTAATCGTTAAAAAAGAGAACATGTTGCTATAATTATCAATTTCAATATTCAGAGATTTTAAACTGCGATGACAATGATTAGATAAAAGTGATTCTCAATTAATATTTTTGGAATTGATGGCTATTTTCGTACAGAAAAGCATTTTGAAATGTAAAGCTACAAGCCAATTAAAATAATGTTAACATTTGTATTAAATTTGTATTTGTGAATAAAAAGTTTCATTAAAAGCCATGGTTTTTTCGATATGAAAGTGTCACTAAATCTTACAATCTAGAGTTACAGGAATATTTTCTACCAAAATGTTACGTTTCAATATACATACACTGGTCAATGAATTAGAAATCTTTGAGGCTTTCCTTAAAGCGCTTGCAAGTGATGAACTATATTAAAATTTTTTATGAAAGAGGTTAAATGTTGTTAGAATGCTAACATTGCATATAGGGCAGGAGTTCATATAGCGATGATTGAAAGAAAAAGAAAAATACAGCAGATTTTTCACTAGTTAAGAAAGGGCTTATTATTGATGTTTGATAGAAGAACCACTATTTTAAAGACCACAAACCTCACTAAGTTCTCAGAAGCAAGCATATTAAAGTCTTTTTTTCCCGAAATTGAATCAGAGCCTATAACCTTTATCAAGAAGACGTAACTTCGGTTCTAGCACAGGTGTCCAAGCGCGTGATAGGCGTACTTTCAGACAAATTATAAAGTAGAACAGGAGACTTTTCTGTGATTTAAATAACAAAAATTCGTCAATCATCCCTCTTCTCAACAGATTTCAACTCAAGCCATAAGCAGAGAACTGCAAAAGATAAGAATGCATAGTCGGGTGCCAATGGGAAAACCCTTCATTTCTGCCCGAAATGCGAAAATTCGCTTGCATCGGTATATGGAAAGAAGACACTGAACACCTGAGGATTAGAAACGGGTAATGTAATCCTGAGGAATGACTCACGCTATATCTTGTTTTCCACTAATCGAAGATGTCGAATTTGGCACGAATCCCAGGGAACCATAAATCCATCATGCCTTACTCCCACTATGTAAGATGTGATGACGGAAGTATCATGATATGGGACATATTCTGATAGTATGGAAGTAATACTATGGTATTCCTCGAAGGTAAAGAAACAGCTATGAAGAATCTAAATATACTGTTATATCAAATGCACCCTGATATGTTGGATTTTTACTCTGGATGGGGATGAACTTTTCATAGACGATGAGGCAATTATATTTCATGCCAAAAGTGTTAAAAAAGAGTTTGTTGAACATCAATCTGACTTCCTGCACTTTCTTTAGTTATTACAGAAACCGAATCTTTATCCAAAAGAAAACAAATGGGATATGGTGAAAAGACTCCTACAACAGGAATCTCCTCTTCCATCTAACTTAGTAGATCTAAATTGATGAGACAATGCATGAAATTCTCTGGACATAAATGCTAAAGCATATAGACTCACTGCCCAAATGAATAACAACTGTTATAAGTGTACAAAATAGTTCAATAAAATATTCATCAGGAGTTTCTAACCCATTGGTCAGTGAATGTACATTAATTGGATTAAAAGAAAACATTTTACACAATAAATTCATTTTCTTATAAGCAAAAATAAATAAGTTAATTTAAAAAAATCGATTGAACAAATAAACAGCTGCGATTAAGTTTTTTTTCTTCCAAATATCATTATTTGTATGGTCTAAAGTAGTTATTTTAATTTTTACAATTTTTATGGTTCTCCTTCTTCTTCATCATGACAGCCCGGGGTGGGCCAAGGCTTTCCTTAGAACACTCCTCCATTGTATTCTCCGGGTGGTGACAGTTCTCCAATTTGTTTTTTCAGCACGTTAAAGTCCTCTTCTACACTATCAGCCCATCTAAGTTTGGGCCGACTCCTAGATCTCTTTGGAATGGGTCTATAATTAAAATTTCTTGAAGTCAAAGACGAGCTCCATTCGACAAATATGGCCCGCAAATCTCAAGCGACACATTTTAATATAACTGACGATGTCAGCTTCCTTAAAAAGTCTGAAGAGCTCGAAATTGTATCTGTGCCTCCAAACTCCATTCTCATTTACAGAACCAAAATTTTTCCTTGGGACTTTTCATTCAAATATTACAATTTAATTTGACTGAGTCATTGTTAGAGTCCAGGTTTTGCATCCATAAGTGAGAACAGGTCTTATGATGGTTCTGTATAGAGTGATTTTTGTAGATATTTTGATCAGTTTCGATTTTAAGAAAGTTCCCAGTCCATATAAGCAGCAAGAATTCTTCTCTTTACTTCAGAACATATGGTCATTATGCGAATCAACATTTAAACTTAAATGTGTAAAATTGATTTTTTTATGCATTGATCTAAATTGTTAAGTTTGAGAATTTAGAGTTGAAAATTATAATTACTTTTTTGTAAAAGAATAAACTAATTGCTCTTTTAAGGAGTTTGCTATAGTACATGCGAACGTTACCATGTTAGCTTGCATGCTGAAATAACACAACGTAATCTCTCATGAAAGTTTTATTCCCAGGCTTATTTTTTTTACCATACTCTTCAAGGTATTTGATATATAGCTTACAACTAGCTGAAATAGGTGACATCAATCACAATACTTTAAGAGAATTTATTTTAAACATATCATTATTCTTTTCTTGATTGTATCAAATTAGTATAAAATAATTTAAAAATGGTAGTTTAAAAACAAAAATATTTTTTTCCAAGAAAGATCCTTGTAAAAAATATTAGAAAATATTGTTCTTAGTTTGATTCTTTTTAATTCAAAGTCCAATTGCTGACTTTATAAATATTTATCTATTTGAGCTTAGCTTAATCTTGTAGTTAAGATCCCTCTCAAAGAACTTTAAGGACGAGATTTGATTTTAGTCATCATTTGTAATTCTTGTCGTGTGATGGGTGAAAAGAGAACAAGAAGTTTTTTTTAAAAAAAAGACAAGTCATATTGGACCAAAGATATGGAGCACTGCCCTGGCCACATTTTCAGTTTTTTCGGTATATGGGGTGTTATGGCAGCAGTTGGAGCCGATGCTGAAGAAGGTCGAGGCAACAAAGACACAGTTGAAAAGATGCCTCAGATCCAGTAGAACTCCTGTGCAATGCCTGCATTCTGTGTATGTTCTAGATCCATCGGGCATGATTTTCATACCCGTCATGTTCCCAGCATTCTGCTGATGGTAGAGGTGATACTACGTTCAGGATTAAACTCCGGTAGGCACCATTTTTTCATAGTCTCCGCAGAGCTGATGCCTTGCAACGGCGTTTGCATCGAATCAAGTGGTAGTCCTGGGAGGGAGATTGATATTTCAAGCCTCCTTTGCGAGGGAGTCCGCCTGTTCATTTCCGTCGATATTAACATGTGCAGAGACCCACTGAATGGTGCAGGTTTTCTCCCTTGCAACTATGGTGGACAGAAGCGTGTTGATGTCTTGGGCAAGTCTCGTTTTACCTCTTTTAATGGCCTCCAGAGCAAATTTACAGCCAGAGAATATGTTGATGCCATTCGAGGGAACTGACTGTGTGAGATAAAGGGAGGTAAGAGCTGCCTTCATGGCAATCAGTTCACTGGTGAAGTTGGGGGCTATTTTTCCAGCTGCAACCCGATATTTGAGGAATTATTGATCTGGAAGGATAAGGAAAATGCCAGAACCTCCCCTGTCGCATTCTGAGTTGGAAGAACCGTCAGTGTAAGGCGGTGAAAAGGTCAGGTTTAGAAAGCTTGGGTTTAACAGTAGCAAATGGTTATTGATTTTTGCGCGATCTGTTTGAATAGAAGCTGTTAGTTTATCCGTAACAGAATATTGTAGATTTTAAACTTTTTCAATATGTTGATGTACAATAATCATTGTTATGTCTAAAAATTCAACTTATGTAGAGTCAAAACTAGAAGACAAGATTATAAGAAAGGAAAGCTTTACGGACTGTTATTGCTATTTTGAATTTACGTTTTTATTGTCTCAAATGAAGTGTTAGAATAAATGCAGAGAAATCACAATCATGTTTATTATTAGGAAGAATTAACAAAAGCATTTAATAACTTGTAATATCACAAGTTTTATATATATATATATAATCTATTAGTACTATTGATTAAAGAAGCTAATTATTTTGATTGTGCTATGATGCTTAAAATAAAATAAGCATAATAAATGTGTTACTGGTGATGGACATAATATAATTAATACTGTTTGATTTTTTTCTACAAAAAAAAGAAGTTTTTTGACTGCCTTACCAGCAGCTTTCAGTAAGAAGTTGTAAAATCAACAGCTTTTTTTCTTTACAGTTAGCGAAAATCTATCACACTTTAGCAAAAGAAACTCGCTCATAAATCAATTATGTGACATATATGAAATGAAAAAAAATAAACAATGAAGGGTTTTCTCACCTTAATAAGAGTTTAATTTGTTACTTCTGAGAGTTAAAATTTGCCGAAATAAATTGTCACGCAAAATTATAAATGCTTGATATAGAGCATTGACTAACTTCAAAACTCAAAATTTAACACTAAAATAAGATTAAATTTTTCAGAAATGCACTCTTTTATGCTAAAAAAAAGTTACTTCGTATTCATTTGTTTCGTGACTTGTTCAATTTTGATTTATTCTGCCTTTTTTTTAATGAAATTCTTTCAAAGAATTTTACCTGAAAAGTACTCTATCACTCTATTATTAATATCTGTTTAATCGAATGAATTAATTCCTACAAATAGTTAATTACAATATCTACTTTTAATAATACAAACTATGCATAGAGCTGTAAAATAAGGTAAAATAGTCAAATACTATTTTGATCAATGTGAAGGATATTAAGAAAGTAACAAATATATTTATTCAGTAATAAAAACATATAACTATATGGAAACATGAAAACAGTATTGAAGTTTTACAATTTTTGAAATATTATGTTAAAAGATGACATCATATTAGATTACTTAACAAAGAAATGTAAATATTCAAAAGAGGCATTGAAAATCTATACTTATAAAATATATGAGCATCTTCTTTTTGCATGCAAAAGGTTACAACTTTTAAACATTTTTTCTGTGAGGTGCTACCATAAAAAATAAAGTAATTGCCCTTTTTCTTGTAGTTGGAGCTTCCAAATCTGCAAAAATAAATGTAAAAGATGTACATACAGCTCATTTGAGGGCATCCCAAGAAACAAGATTCCATTTAGGAGAGAATGCCGGTTTGATTTTCCAAGTGGTTGCTGATGATGGCAGTTACGTACTTATGGACTGCCATCCATTAAATTGAAAGTAAGACGACTATAGCAGCATTCAGTTTCATTTTTAGAGTCGAAACATTCATCCCAAAATATACTGTAGTTACCGAACATGTCTGTAGATGTCAAAGTTGTCACATTATTATAGTTGAAATCTGCTATGACCGTGATTCCTTTCTTTTGGAATGAGATGTTATAGGTGTTGTTCTGGGATGGATTGGAAAGACATTTGTTCTTCAAATACTTTTCTTACAAACAATTCACATCATAATTCTAAATAAAATTTATATACATTTAAATACAATTTCTGAAATGTATCTAAATGTATACAATGTTTGCTGCCTTTTTGCCCATTTCTCTACTCCAAAATATAATTTGCTTTTACGTAACATATTTATAAACTTTCAGATACTTCTGAAATGAATTTCAGTCTCTCCAATTCAGTTTAGCTTTTTAAAATTAATATTAAATTTTGAGTGATTTGTGTTTGGAAATGCTTGTAAAATAGAAGAACCACAAAACATGGGATAGATGTTAAAGCTGTGTCAGGAATCACGAACTTCGATTTTTGACTCTGCGGAAGACTACCATGTTAACAGGAGAAATAATTGTTTAAAATTCCTTATGCTTCAAAGTCTTCGCTGTGATCTCTTTGATGTACTGTGAAGAGGTGAAAACCAAGTCAAGTATCTATTTTCTTACTTGACAGTAACTCAAAATTTTACGATCACACACACACTAAAAAAAAAAAAAAAAAAAAAAAAGTGGAGCAACAGTGGTTTAATTGAAAAAGGCTTCGCTCTCCTTATCGAATTGTTGATTACTCGATATCGAAACTCATCGACATCTGTTGGATTGAAAGGATCTATACAAATGAAGGTAATTTTAATTTCTAATGTCCATCGATAAGGTCGGAGGAAAAGGACGTTGCTGAATTTTGACACTAAATCCTGGTTTAAAAATACGAAGCAAATTTCTGTTCAGCAACTATGCTTGTCAGAAACAAGCATCCAGAAACGTACTATAATAACCTACCCAAACCAATAAAAATTTCCGTTTGATTCCTTAGTTATAATTTATAGCATTTTTTGATAGAACAAATAAAAAATTTTGTTATGGTTTACATGACTCATTATAGTAACTACTGAATATAAGGAATAATATGTTTATGTTTTGTAATGCATGTATTATGTTCTTTATAAATATGCTTATACCAGACTAAAAATTTATATTAGAAATTTTATCTTAATGTATAACATGATATGCAATTTTAACACATATATACATACATAGCGTTTCAGGCGAGCCCCGAACTTTACCTTAAGTTTAACGGGTTTAAAATACTCGCCTATCACCATGCGCTTCGTAATTTTGAGCCACAGTCAGGTGACGAGGCTACTCCTGAGCTGTTACTCTCCTCTTCACATCTTCACTGCACTAATGAGAGGACTTGGAACGTCATAGATTCCCAACCCCCGAAGCTCCAGCAACCCAATGCAGAGGAATTTGGTCACCTTACCAATCACTGCCCATAAATAATGCTTCATTTTCTGATCTTAACGGGAAGTGAGCGGTTCGAAGCCCCTGGAGCTCTGAACACACTCGTCACATTATTTTATAAGCTCACCAATTGCCATGATTTTTTGGCTGGAATTTTAAAATAATCGCTATTGCGAAAAGAAATTTTATTAGATAAGATAAAATAAATTATGAGAGTATAAAGAATAAAGATTTGAGATGTGTTGCTATATAAAATCATTGTGGACAATTTGATAAAAACAACTGATGTTGTTGTTGTCGTGTGACAAGTGCAAAATGAAAAACAAAAAAAAAGACAATTCATATGGGACCAAAGGCATGGAGTAGTGCCCTGGGTCACATCTTAAGCTTTTTTCCGTAAAAAGGGTGTCATGGCAGCAGTTGGGGTCGGTGCTGAAGAGAGTCGAGGCAACAGAGATGCCTCGAATCCAGCGGAACTCCTGTGCAGTGCCAAAACAGCTGATCTTTGACTTATTCTAAAATTGCTTAGTCGATACAGGTTGTCACATTAAATAGTCATGGCTTAATATAACTCGGTTGCTGTAAAAGCTCATCTAGGCAAATGTGAGTTCGATGATTGATTGAAGCATGGAATGATTTAAAATTATAAGATGGTTGATTGCGTTAAAGGAATTTGATCCTTTAATTAAAATGACATTTTCCCAACTGGTAATTTTTTGGTTGCTGATGTAATGTGCGAAAATTTGGGTTGCAATAAATATGGAAAGAAAATGGATTTAAATGGAATAAAATGGAATAAAAGTGAAATTCAAAGGAGGGAAATAAACCCCCACTGGCTTTATAAAATTTAAAGCAAATCAAGTTATTAAAAAAAAAAATTCTTTGAAGAAAGATTTTTTTCCTCAACAATAAGTTGTTGTTAATATAAATGAGAAGATACGCTTTTAATTAACAGTAAAAAATTGACAGCATTACACATCACATGAGAAAAATTTAAATTGTTAAATTATTCAGTAGATTGAAATCAATAAAAAGTTTTTTATTTATGTATTCTCAGTTTCAACAATAAAAAAATACTTTTCGTTAAGCAAACAAAAAAAAAAAAAAAAAAAAAAAACGCAGTGAATGGCATAAAAAATTTCGAATAGATTCAGAATATTTCAAAAGCGATTAATACGTGATTAAAATAAATTAGACTTCTTCGCCTCACAGTTTTCCGCTAGTATCAGTGATAACGAAAAAAGGAAGTAAGCATACGATAAAAAATAAATAAAATATAAAGAAAATGGTATCAACAAAAGGAAGAGGATATTAGAACCAGATAAGCGATTGACGAAATGAAGAAGGCACGCGAAATTATATCAGACTGCCACATTTTTACCATTATTAATCCAATTAGCTACTTTCAGGGAAGGGTCACGAAACTCGACGGTTCTTCGAAATGGTTCGATCGACAATCGAAATACATGCCACGAAAGTTAAAACGGCGGACATCAGTACATCGTCATCTGCTATTGGATCACTTCCCTCTTTCCGGAGGGGCCAAACCGGTTTCGGAGAAAGTTTCTAGAGATTTAAAAATAAAAATTCGACGCCTGTGAAAGAATTGGCGTGGAAGAAAAATGGAAGTTCACTTCCTCGGTTTGTAAAGAGCAGTCCACACCAGTGTCTGATTCGAGTTCCTTCAGATGAAATTTCGATGGCATATCGCCAATAATTTAGGTAAGTTCTTTGCTCATTTACAATTAATTTGTTTTGCTTAAAAAGTATAGCCAAAAATAGAACTATATCTTAAAAAAAAGAAAAAAAAAGCCAACACGTGTCGCCAGAGAAGGGCGATCAACCCAATAAATTGGTACAGTTAATAAAAATTGGCTGTCAAAAGATTTTTTTTGTTTACATCTTATAGCGGCTTTGTAATTATTTCATGAGCATTTGAAATTCAATAATTAATTCTTACTAATATTTGAAATGATTGAACTAAATAAAAAAGCATTTATCTTCATGAATTGGAAAAAATATTAATTTTTAATTTAAATTTTATTAAACAATTTTTTTATCGTAGTTAATTTATAATTACTGATAAAGGAACAAATTAAGTATAACGTATTTATTTTACAGCTAATTAATGGGAATGATAATAATAGTTGTTAAAATATTAATTTTACCTTAATAAATAGATTTTTACAAAATAAACAACTGACTTTTGATGCAAGACTATGCAGATCTGTAGTTATGATTTCATTACTTTAAAATGATATTTATTAATGAAGATTAAGTTAAAAAATTATTACTTAATGAACATAATTTTTCATTTTAATAATCATTCCGACCAGAGCAATGAATTCAGTAAAAAGTATTGATATTTATTAATTTCAATTATATCGTTTTTCATGAATTAAATTTAAGACGAATAAAAATGTTTGCATAAATCAAACATATTTATTTTCATATATTTTAAATTAAGTACTTTTTTCTTTCTTTATTTTTTTTAAATATATGTATTTCAACAAGATTAGTAAAATTTTATTCCTATTTTTTTTAAATGAAACTAATTTATAAAAATAATAAATATATATGTATTAATTCATGCATAGATGGACATGCATCTGGTGAAGTTTATTTATTTTTATAAGTGCATGTTCTTAAGGTAGTTGGAAGTAAATACTGATTACTAATGAATATAAAATTGTTTTAATTGTATCGTTGATTTTTATTTGTCATATTCTATTAAAAGATCCAGAATAAAACAATTTACTATGAATACAAATCATCTAATGATTATAACAAAATAAAGAACTGTGTTGATTACCACTCAACATGTCTAGGTCTAGTGGTCAGCAGGCCTGACTGCGGGTAGGGAGGTCCTGGATTTGATTCCTGGATTCGGCATGGATGTTCTTTTCTCTCCCTAACCATCCTGTCCTTGTATGAATTGTGAATGGTTGCCTACCCTATAAAGGGGTATCTATAGCATGCGTGTACTGAGGTAGTCGGACTCCATACCAAAATATGGTTTAGTTGGAAAAGTGGAGCAACGCACCCCATAATGGTCAACAACAACTGTGTTGAATGACTATTTAACAAATGTTTGAATTGTAAATTTTATTGAATTCGAAATTAAATCTTAAAATTGCTTTTAAATTTTTCGAATTCCTGAAATTAAGTGAAAATGAGAACAAAATAATGAAATAAGTAGAAATTGAAAAGAAATCGAGTAAATATTCTGTGAGAAATAACTATAACTATATAATATTAAAAACTTTTAAAACCAAAATGTTATGTAGTAAAATATTTATACATATTTATATAACAACTATAATATTATATGTATATTATCATTGTATCTTATATAGGCATATATTTAGTAAAATAAAATCGTGAAAAATTGTTTTAAACTTCAAATCGTCATATTTGAGTTCGAGATTTTGGTAAAAACGGGCTGAGAAAAAATGTGTACATTCGTTCTGTATTTACTGAAAGGGATTGAGTAGAAAGAACTTGCTTTTTTTTTTTTTTTTTTTTACTCTTATTTTCATTTGAAATATGAATGAACATTGTCATAATTATATCATAACCAATTACTGAATATTAATATAAGATAATGACTATGTTTGGTTATAGTTAATATTACTTTATAAATATTATATTTTTATTAATGAACAGTTATCAGCTAAAAATTATGTGGATGCTAAATTTTGAGATTGCTTATTTTACTGTCTAATGTTTTTTAAATTTTAAAAATATTGAACATATTTGCCATAAAGTAATTAATCGTATTTTGCTGATATCAATCACTTTTCCTTAAATAATTCTAGTGTTAGTTATAATCAATAAATCTTGCTGATGACCCAACTTATGTACAAATTTTTTGACTGGATTCATCTCAATGAAGAAACATAATATGAAAACATAACTACATTCATTGAAAATTAAAAATGAAAAGCTTGCTAATTTTGCTTATTTCAAATTAATATGAATAAAAATTCATAGGTCAAACTTAGTTGTTTATTGTTTTTTTAAATAACCATTAATTTTTCCGAAATTCTTTCGTATGGATAAAGTTGCCTTATTTATGTTTATATTTGACAAAAAAATATTTTTACAATTCGGGCATCTTTCGTTAAATATCTTTCTTATATATATATTTTATAATAAACTTTTGGTATTAATATTGTTTTACATGAAGTCGAATTCTTATGAAAAAAAGGGGATGTTACTTTGAAGTTGCCTCAATATTTTGTAGGAAACCTAAATATTAAAAAAATCCCTTTAGAGTTTAGAGATTTATTAAAAATTTACATAAATTATTTGGTTTTAGAACATTTTATCAAATTTCATGTAAAAAAACTGGTTTATTGAAAAGTTAATTATTATTTATTGTAATAAATATATATATTTTTTAATTCTTGAACTCCTGTGACTTTCAAATAAAAGATGAAATTTCGGAATATTATACTTTGCTTTATAGTAGAATCTAAACACCATTTATGAAGTTTAATACTAGGCAGTTTTAAAACCATACTTAGAATTAGTAAAATTGACAATTTTTTTTCCATGTATTTGAAAAAAAAAAAAAAAAAATGAAAGCAAATAGCCCAAAATCAGGGAAAATTTATATTTAATTATAAGAACACAGCATTTTTTAAGCAAAATTTTAGTAAAATGTTTCGTTATTGAGGAATGCTGTCGAGACATTCATGCCAAAATGTAATCTTTCTCGGCGCTCAAATATTCCTAAAAAATAAATAAACAAAAAGATTTATTTTGCTCTTTTGACCTATAAATGGAGTATCACTGAAAGAACGCATGCATAGCTTTTTATAGTTTTCTTTGTCTTTTATTGTTCCAGTGAACTTTGATCAAACTTCACCCGTCCAAGCAAGATTGCATTGACATGGATCATTCCTTGATCTATTTGACCGAAATAATCAGTGCAGTTTTTTGGCACTGATATATATGTATAAAGGTTTTTTTTTTATCTTGAAAGGCCAAAACGTTTTACTAAGGAAAAATTGTTTAATTTTTTTTGAATACACCTGGTGAAAATTTTTGGATAAACTTTGCTTACATCTCTCTTATTTTATATATTTTAAATTTCATTTTAAGAGTTTCATTTCCATAAAATTACAATTTCCTCTATCTTACTTTTTTTGAATTCATCTTTATCATGTAAAATTTAAATTGTAACCTATGTGTTTTCATAAAATATTCAACCAGACTGCGAAGGAATAAATAATAGTTGTTTTCTTTTGAATTTTACTGTCCATTTTTTTTTTAATTACAGGTATGAAATGCATGATTTAATTTTACGTATACTCTCTCTCTCTTATTTCTTTTTAAATTTAATTAATATTATCATAAATAAATTTCTGCAAATAAAATACATTTAATTAATAGAAAATAAGTTATGGATACGAAATGTTTCATTATAAAAATGAAAGATTATTTTATTGTAAGATACCTGTAATATATTTTCTTTAAATAAAATCAAATAAATTAATCTCATTAAAATATAATTTAATGTCATATAAAATATTATAGCAAATTATTTGACAGTGAGTGAAAGTCATATTTTCAAGCCCAGATTTGGGAAAGTTATTAATCTTATTTTACATTATTTTTTGTAGGTATGCTTTTAACCTAGATGCTCACGCCATTCTTTTAAAAATATATGAACACATTGCTGGATTGCATTATAAAGCTCTTTTTTTTTTTTTTTTTTTTCTGAATTCGGAATGTTTATAGGTGGCTAGCCATCTGTTTATTGTTTGTCAGCTTTTGATAGGAGGATAAATGTGACTACTTTTTTAAACTCATCGCACATCAAGTTTAAGAAAGTGAAATATAAAGATTTTTTATCATGACTTATATATATATATATATATACAGTTGCAGTAAGATTAGTCATTAAAATTAACTTTTATGCGATTAATTTGAGCTTCTTATTTGTATAAAAAATTTCGAATAGTGCTGTACTATTAATTTGAAAGACATAATGATAAAATTACCAATTTTTTATATTTTCACTTAGAAGGAATAATCATATAAGTAAGAATGTTTTTAATAACTCCATTCAGTAACAAATATGTGAATACAGAAATTGAAAAAACAGTTTTTTTTTTCAATTTACAGTGAACATTTTTATTTTTAAAGCGTTAAATAATAAAAACATTTTTTTACAAATACATTTCTGTAAACATTCATACTTTTCCTTGCATTTGCAGTTATTTCCGTGTATTTTCAATAACATATTAGTCATAATGCCGTCCCTCGTGAAAATATTCTGCCAAAGTCTACTTTCAACAAGTATAAATACGTATATTTTTTTTTATATAAATTTTCATATAATTAAAATAAAATATCAAGACATATAAAATACGCGATTAAATTGTATTAAAATATAAACCAATTTTATTTAAAAATTTTGCATTTCCACACACACACACACAAATTAAAAGTATTTTTATAATTTAACGCAACAGCATTTTTATTTGGTATAAGATAATTTCTGACATAACTGTTTTATTTGGAAATAAAAATTTAAATTTATTTAATGTTTGCTTTTGATCATAAGATTTCTCTCAACTCTTTTGTTATTCAAACTATTAATTTTGTTTAAACATTGAAAGGCAATTTTTCTTGATAAGCTAATTTGTATTGATGATTATATCAAAATGTTTCTGGAAAAAATTTATTTTTAAATTGAACTTCTTAGATTAAAAATAATTCAAAATCCTAAATCATTTATCTAATTTAAATCTTTCATCAAATTTAAATTTTTAGTGGAATTTTTATCGAAAGAAATAACAGAAGGCTAAATAACAGCATAAAATTAATCCAACTAAATAGCTGAACGAAAACTTTCAATATTGCTTTGGTTTATGACTTGAAATATTCGAAAGAAAGGGAGGTTCTGAAATTTAAATTCCCGAAATTCAATTATTTATCTACTCAAAAACATCTGCAACACTAACAGAAAAATCCCATACATGCATGTTTGCAATCGTGTATATGTATAGTAAATTCAATTTAACAATATTCTATAGTTACGAAAATAAGCATATGTCCTTGAAGTGATAAAAAATTCAAATAAAGAACAGCAGACATGAAAACGGAAAAATGAAATAGATCGTAATATCGAATAAAATTTCAAAAATATTTATGAAGGATGTGAGACTATTGTATCAAAATGACCAAAAATAAAATATTTATTTGACATTATAAATAAAAGCAACTTGAAACAGTACAATATATTCAAAAACAAAAAAAATCACTATCATAGTTAAAAAAAAACAAAAAACATAGGATTAAGACGAGATTGTTTACAAACACAACAAATATTAATTTAAAATTCCATTTATTGATGAAATTTTTAAAAATTTCAATCGTCCTTGCTAATTTAAACTAACTATAAAATGGATATTTTGTCTTGTCTTTTTCATTTTGGTTTTTATTCTGCTCTATTGTAAACATGTTAATGGTTTGAATCAATGGAAAACGGCTTCTCAAACCGATACTTTGTTCACTACATAAGAAATCGTTTTATTAACAAAGTGAGCTTCTACAATATTACTCAGACATTCGATAGTGAACTTCGCTTCGTTTGCTGCCGCTGAAATAATGAGATTTGAAAGCAGGCAGCAAATAATGACTAATCGGATTTATGACGTCTTCTCAATACAGTGTCATAATTAATTATATGTGACGTGGATGAAACGTTCTTTGACATCATGAATATTTTAAGCCAATGAGAATTGTAATAAAGTTATGTAGCCATTATCTCAAATGAAATAAAAGAAACAACCACTTTACGTTTTTTCTTTTTCTTTTTTTCTTAAGAAACATTGTTAAAATAAAATTCCTATTTGTATAGGAAGATAAAAGCAGTGAGTGTAAGATTAAAGATTTTGCCTGATTTCGTACCTCAAATCTAACACAAACTACATATCTGAATACGCAAATAAGGAATATGCGTATAAATATTCATCTGTTTTACATGTTAACAAGTAAAAAAATCTGTTATACAGAACATATAAAAGTGTTGTTCACACCGCAAAATTTGCACAAATCGATCTATAGATGTAAGAGATGGTTGGATTTAGTTATCACTCAATGGTCATATTTTGTACATAAGGTTCAGTTAGATAGAGACCTACAGTTTAAAATAGATTCCGAATCACTGTAGACACCCAATCGCACAGTGGGATTCAACCTCGCGAATTGTTGAACCGTAAGCCTCATTGCTAACCATTTGATAAAGTAGTTCCATCTGCAGCAACATCTCTCTATTACCACTAGACCGGTAAGAAAATATTTATAATGCAATTGGTTGATTCTCTCAATTAATAATACATGAAAGGTTGTAGTAGCTTTAAGAGATGTGGAATATTGTATATGTTAAAAAAAGGGATTGATTCTACACAGTGAAAATACCACCTTTCTTAACTTATTGTCGCTTTCTGATACATTTTATACTCTGGATGATTGATTTAACAAGTAATAAACCATAAGAAATGGAATGAATTAATAATATATATGCACGCGTTCTTTCTTTAATCGCCTGAAACGCATGTTTTTCAAATCTTTGTAAATTCTGTAGAAAAGGCATATTGTTTTCACACAGGAACCATCAAAGTTTGTTTTGGTATTATTGAGGAAAACAAGACAAAAATAAACAGTTGAATAAGTAGAAATTATTTGACTTGCAGCATGAATTTCCTCCTCAGTTATTTCCTAGAGTTTGATTTTCTGTTACGGCTTTTTATTTCCAATAATTATTATTTACCCTTTTCTCATTTCCGGGTTAGCATTGTACTCAACAAATGCTAGAACATTGAAAGATTGGTAAGAATTGGCAAGTCATGTGGCATCCTTACGGCATTTGACATCCAGAAACGGATAGAATTAGGAAAGAAAATTCATAGAATTATTTTCTCGTAAGAAATGACGAGTGAATGGAGAATGGGCCCTTTTTACCTGTTTGTGCTTTAAAAAGTTATTCGCTTAAGCCGGTCAGAGTTAGAGAAGATTTACATAAATTAAACCATTTACGAATTCCAATTAAATGTCGAAATTAAATAATTAAATGTTGAAGCTAAATAACGAAATTAAATAATAAAATGTTCTGGCAAAACTGGTATGTAATATTCTATTATTTAGTTAGTTTCTGCTTCTTCAATAGTATATGGAGTTACTAAATTATTTAAATAGTGTTTTAACTTAAAAAAAAAAAAAAAAAAAAAAAAAAAAACTACATATCTTCTTATTACTCACACTTATTGGATCAAAAACTGTGTACTTATTCAAGAAAATATTGACTTTTTTTTTGTAAAAATGGAATATTGTATATAATTATTATATAAAATTTCTTCAATAATTTTGAAATAATATTGGTTGATTGAAAAATGAGTTATAGTTTAATCTAATCTTTCCCCTTCAATATTATGTAAATTGATATCTTTTGATTATTGTAGGACTTTATGTATAAATCGTTGGCAACAACGGGAAAAATCGGAACCATTAACTTTGAAAATTTATTCTTGAAGTAAAAAGATTTTAATTAAAAAATGGTTATATTTGAAAACGAATTTTGTAATAGTTACGTTACAAAATTCTTCTTTAATAATTGTTGCAAAGCAAATATAAAATTCTAATTCTAATTTTTGACGTAACTTTTTTTTTTTTTTTTTTAATTTCAAGTTTAATTTTTACTTTGTTTATTTGTAACTTTTTTTTTTTTTTTTACTTCAAGTTTAATTTATTGTAAATACAAAATCTACTAAGTATGTCTAGCTCAGCCAAAATTTTCGTTTAGAAAGTTAAATTCATATGCTTACTTTTATATTATAATATATTTAGGAGTTTCTATAATTTTAGAGCTAATGAAGAAAAATTGTCTGGATGATGCATTACTTTCTAGAACGGAAATAAAAAACAAATTCAAACTCGCTTCTTTTCAAAATAAATTTTTAACATACATTATGTGTAAAAACAAATTCGTACCATTATTGTTTTTTTAAATGAAAGTATTTCATGATAAATTGCCTTTTCCAATATACTAAACTTTCCATCTACGTTATTCTTTAGAATATATGATTTCAATATACACAGGGTATTAACACATTTTTAGAACGATTTCAATAAAGAATTAAAAAAAAGTAAATGTTTTAGAATAAAAAGTTTTGGCAAAAGATTATTATTTGAAATGAGAAATATCGTCTGCTACTTTTAAATTTATTCTTCTTTCAAAATGTCACATATAAACATGCTGTGAACTGAAGAATATGTTTTTGAGCTTTCCGAAGATTTTCCGAAGATAAACGTTCTTATTCCAGAATTCATAAACGTTGTGAAATGCATGGTATTAAAATTTCTAAGGATAAAATAAACAATATTATTAATCGGACAGTTAAAAACTGACAATCATTACTTCTACATAGAAAGAAGACTCCAAACGAATATCCGTAAAAAAGGTACGTACTGTTCTAAATGTTTCTAAAGTGAAATCACTGGTATCAAGAGAAAATCCGCCAACACAGAAATCAATTGCAAAGTCTTCAGATACATGTGTAGCAACAATAAATAAAATAATAAACCAAAGTTTACAACTTAAAAAAGCTAAACATAATGTTCACCCGCTTTTGCCGAGACGTGACTCAACGCAAACCATTTTGTAGAATCCTGAATGAAAACCATTTAGTAAGAGATAAATGGAAATACATTGTGACCCCTGATGAAGCCCGGTTTACTTAAATGACTGCAACAAAAAAGTTCGATTTACTATAGAAAACGAGGAGAAAAAATTTACAAACTTGGTTCCGTCAATGTAAAGAATGTTTCAGTAAGGAGTTTATGATTGTCGCCGGTTTCTCCTACAATGGGAAATTAAAAATAAGAAGAGTGGGAAAAAATGTTAAAATTAACTCCTCATACTATCAAAAGAAGGTTTTACGTCCAATATTTACAGAAGAAATTCCACTTCTTTATCCTAATGACTTTCAAAGAGTGAAATTTCATCAAGATAAAGTTGCAAGTCATATTTCGAAAACTACCATTGCATTCTTTGAAAAAAATGAAGAGTAATACAGGTATTGCATATATACTTTTTCAACATATTCCTGCAAGGTCCTTTGATAATTCACCTATGGACTATTGTGCCTTTGGTATGTCAAAAAGATCTCTTTCTAAACGCAAACCCACCACGACAGATGGACTCTGGAAAGTAGTAGAAGAATGGAAAAGAATTCCCTGGAAATTTTACGAAAAGCTCTTCTATCATGGAAATCACGATGGAGGGGTATAGTCCAGAAAAAAGCCTATTAGATTAAACATTTAAAAAAATAATCTTTAGATTTTAAACATTTAATAAAACGGATTCAAAATCGTTCTAAAAAATGTGTTAATACCCTCTGTATAATCTGCAGAATAACTCAGATGGAAAAATTTGAAAAATATATCAAGATTCATATAATTGAATTTACATCGACATCTCTTTCAGAAATATACCCTTTATAAATTTATTACTTGAAAAGTTGCTTAATTCTTTTACTCATTTGAAGCGTTTTGAGTTTACTGATGAATCGTAGTTTTGAGTACAAAATTTGATACATATTCAAAATAAATGGATTGATTTAATTAAAAACGATGATATACCGCGACAGGATTTCAATAACTTGAAAATAATTGAATTTAAAACGTAGAGAAAAATGTACGGGACTGTTCATGTAAGCAATACATGGAGAATATAAGAATCAGTCAAATAAAAGTATTCACAAAATATACAGCTGTGATAAAATTTATTAAGATCAACGATTAGCTTGGGCTGAGAAAGACTAATTGGTTATCCAGTGGCAAAGTTTTTACATTAGAAACCTATAACCCAAGTATAAAAGGGCAAACTAATTCAAACTCGGGGGTTGGGGGCACACGGGCGATTCTTTAAACAAAGGAATTTATAATATTTTTCTGTAATTCATTGTTTTATTTGAGATAAAAATATTTTAGATAAAAACATCTATTATTTTGTACGATACGTGTGCGGGGTAAAAATTATTCTCCCTCACGGGCGGCAGCTGCCCTATATTTTTCGGCCGTTATAGTGCCATGAATATTATTGTTTTATACAATATATTATTTTAATTAATTTATTTCTATTTACAATTTGTTAAAAAAAATCCACAAAGTAATTTACATTTATGTAATGTTCGTTGGAAAGAGAAATAAACGACCAATGATGCAAATTGTGGTTTCGTTCTCAGAATGATGCAAGCCACTTTCGATTGAAATTCTGAGAATCGATTACACCGCATAAGTCAATATAATAAAATGTGAATGCACACTTCTTTATTCAAGTAATATTTTTAAGAGTATCACTTTTTAATGTATTGATGATAAAGCTATTTATGTCTCGATTGTCTGTTGATATTTTACCAGAACGAATAAAATTAAGAGTTCTCAGTAAACCTACAAAAATCTATATTGTTTTAATGTACAATTGGTGTAAATCATGCTGACAACCATTTGATGCAGATAAATGCGTGATGTCATATTTTCGCGTTATGAAGATTAAGTTATTGAGCATTTTCATTTTTATTTGTTTTTCACTCAAAACTATTTCTTTCTCAATAATTCTAAGTACCAAACGTCATCGGCAGTTTCCTCTTCCTTCACTTTGTTTACCTTAATTGCAGAATGAAGTGTTAATTTCTTTTTCTGCGTATGCCAGTATTTATTTAGCGAATTAACGCAACACGAGATTTATAAGGAATGGGACACTAAGCAGACAAAATATGACTTGTTGCAGACAAGTCTTTTGATTTAGTTGCTTTTTTCTTCCATGTCTTTACGTTCAATATTCAAATAAAATGATTTTTATCACTTCCTCTTATAATTGTATGCATATTTTTGTTATGTTTTATTTATATAAAATTTAATGATTTTCATTTAAAAGAGTTAAATTTTATTCACTAATTATATCTTATTCACAAAAAAAAATATTATTTTTTTTCAATAAGATTAAAAACTAAATGAAAATTCTTTTCACAGTATGCAAACTAGCGCATGACGTTTCATTGTAAAAAATTATTTAAATTAATTTAAAGTCTTTTTTTATAGTTTAATCAAAACTTTTTCTTGAATTAAAGATTACACATCATATTTGATGTATGTTAACTTGCTTAAAATAAATAACCATGAAAATCAGGCAAGTGCACTATTTTCGTATCATTCAAAAGTGTCAGTCACAGTTTAATC
The DNA here is from genome assembly GCA_030067965.1 of Latrodectus elegans. Taxonomy (NCBI): domain Eukaryota; kingdom Metazoa; phylum Arthropoda; class Arachnida; order Araneae; family Theridiidae; genus Latrodectus; species Latrodectus elegans. Next base: position 34,106,767 of record CM057822.1, on the reverse strand, counting down.
TCGATTGCCAAAATTTTCAGTTTAATGAAATGGTGTTTATTTAAGTTTAATACATCTAATTTTTCGCAATCTTATTCCGTTTCTATTTGTAATGTAACGAAACTCCCTTTATCATCTTTTGACTCTTTTCTGCACGAAAGATTTTTTCGAAAAATTATTTAACGAAAGATTATTTAGAAAATGCATGATAAGAAAATTTAAGCTTATTTGATGTAGATTACTTGTTGGATAATCAAAAAGACATGTTGCCAACTTTTTAATTAGGTAAGCAATAGATTATAAAAGTATTATTGATAATTTAATTATATCAATGGTTAGGATAATTTAAATAAATCTTTGGTTTGTGACAAAGTATATTATATATTTTTCCTGCTCATTTGCTAAATAAAAACAAGATAAACTCAAATCAAATTAGAAGTTTTCCTTCTTAATCCAGGAAAAAAGCCGTTTCAGGTATAAGAGGACTGATTTGAGTGATTGAGAGCGAATTCGAAAATGGGTTGAGTGATCGAGCGTGTCAGATAATTGAACGATTTACTAAAATCTGTATTTTAGTATGTTTTACTGATTAATCTGTGCGTCTAAAAGCAGATATTTCCTAGCTCTGTTTTAATCACTGTTAAACAAGAGATATAAACTTACTCTCTGCTTTCAACAGAGTGTGAAAATTTTTATGCTTTTTTTTTTCTTTCAAATATTTCATGAATAACACTCAATGATGGGAAAGAATTATCAATGATGTTTGCTGAGAAAGTATAATCAAATGATTTTTACTGGAAAAGTATTTCACAAACATAATATTTTTGATCGAAAATTATATGTTTGTGAAATAATTTTCCAGCAAACATATAATTTTTGAAAATATTTCAAAGATTTTTTTATAAATTATAGTTATTCGCATTTTAAAACGAGAGATGAGCATTTTTATAAGCGAGACTTTTGCATTAATATCTGACAATGAGTTTATTGTACTCAAATCATATGTTAAAATTATTGAGGAAATTCAACATTTTTATAAACTGTAAAATTCATATTTTGGAAATAAAATATAAAGTTTAAATGTAAGTAAATAAATGCAAATACAAAATGAAAGATGAATGAAAAATTGTTCTTCAATAATAAAATCAGTTAACGGAAACTAATAAAATATTGATAATTCGTCGGTGCCAACCATTAATCTAATAACTGAATGGTTAGTCTCTGGCGCTTAGCTTAACAATTCATGGATTCGTCTCATTCTTTAAATTATTGTACTTGTGGCACTTCGAAATCCTCATAAAATTATAATTTCTTATCGAAAAAGCTTTTTTTATGCGCGAAAAGTTTCAAAAGAGCACAAACTATTCAAAATAATTATATGTAATCAATTAATTTTAATGAGTTCATAAGTTTTAAATAAGTAAACACACTGAAACCCCCTTTTTTAAATATTGTATACTTATTTCCCCTTTTAATGTTTTTTAAATAAAAATTAAAGTACATATTATGGATTTTTTAATTAAACTTTGTTTAAAAACTTAATAATATCTTATCCTGAAATATTTAGTTATTATTTTTAAGTGTGTTGAGATATATATATATATAGATAAAGATAAATGCACTATTTCATATAAAATATCTATTAAACACTGTGATTATTTTTATATGAAATTAATACTAATTGGTTTTAGTAGTTATTAAAAAATCAGAGTTTAAATTTGACCAAGAACTGAAAGATTTATACAAATAATAGCTTTGTTCTCGAGATACATTTTAGAATGAACGGCATGGAATAAAATTAAATATATGTCATCGTAATGTTTTCATGTGAAAGTGATCTTATTTTCATTTACCTTAATGATCTAGAAGATATCATTAAGAAAATGATATCGATTAGTCTCATATCTAATTTAAAAAAATTATTCTTCGAAAGAAAACAGACGAGTATAGAATCATAAACGATATCAGAATCGAAACCAGTACCAACACTCTCACTTTCATTGTTTACGATGTTGATAAGCGGTGATATTCTCCATTAAAATTCAATGCGTGTCCTCAAAGCATTTCTTTGATGTCTTTGTCATAACTTGACCGACACTCTAATGTATGTGTGTGTTTAGTTATCAACTCTCTTCTCGTAATGAATCATCAAGTAAAACTACATACAAAAATAAAAAATAGATAAAAAAAACTTAAGTAACCAAGGGCATTTTCAATCAGATGAAAATAACATTAAATCAACCTCTTTCATCCTTTCTTTTTGGAGATTTCATAAGAAATAAAACGGAAAGAACCTGAAAATAACTCATAAAACAAGTTTACTTCAAACAACCTTATGGATAAGGAAAAGAAATTAGAAAGCGTTTGACAGTAAAATTTTGAAATCCTCAAACGCTCTTAAAGAGAGTTTATCTATACGTTACGCTTATCTTTTAATTAACGTTTCCGAAAGTTCAGTCCTTTGATATAATGTCCATTGGAGTGAAGTGGATCGTAAATATAAAAGTCGGAATTTTTTTACCGATTATTAAATTTTGTTATCAGATAAGTTCGAGTGTTTCTTCTGTTTATTAAGGCATTTTACCTTTATTATAACATCCATTAATGCATTTAATGTACGAAAAGATAATTTAATTGCTTGAAATTTTATCATAGCTATGCTTTAGTGTTTTTTTTATAATGCTAAAAGTTTGTTAATGATTTTTAATTATTTCATGCGAATTGTTAAAATTCATAGTATTTTAATTATTTAATATTTCATGTAGTTATCGTTGTTTAAACATTTATTGTTAGTATAATTTTCATTGCTAAAACAACTAAACATACCTGTGTGTGTGTTTTTTTTTAAATTTGTGTTTGTGACATACATAATTTATCTTCATTTTAAAATAGATTAAATTTTGTTAATATATAAAATGATTTTTAAATTTTTCATAAAATTAAGTAACAATTACTGCAAAGTAAAATTCCTGAAAAATTTGAAAAGACATAAGAAATTATACAAGGATTTTATGTTAATTGTTTCCACTTTTCAAAGTCTAAGTTTTAATTACTCTTTTGCATTCAGCGATCAATCAATGAAATGGTTGGAATGCAATTGTTATTGTGATAAACTTTATTTTAGATAAAGCTCATAATTTGTATTTATCTTAAACAACAAATTTTAAAATGTTTCAATAATGAAAGCTCATAAAAATGTCTAGTTTTTAAAATTTTCTTAAATGTTTGTAGTCAAAATGCCTTTAACTATCTCAGAAGTTTAAGAATGTGTATATAATTGATGTATATTTTATAAATGGTTAGAAATCAAATAATTTTTCACTAAGTATTTATCTCCGTTTTGTGTATCTTTTCTATACAACAAACTAAAATGCAATAATCATTTTTTACAATTAATATTATCGAAAGAGATTATAATAACAACATTTACGCTTCGGAGCCGTCAAGGTTCAAAATACGATTTAACTAGACAATCTTTTCTAAAGTTCTTTGTTCAATTTTTGCCACCAGGATCGCTGTTGAAAAAGCAAGCTCTAAGATGATGTCATTATGCTGATATACGTCATTTGGATATACGTCATTTGATAAACATGCTTTTTTCTAATCTTTTAATTTCTGTTTTGGATGTATTCACACATAGTTTTAACATATATATGCTTTTTACTAACTTTTTTACATTTTTATCACTTTAATTTACGAAAAATATTAAATAGTTATAACATAAAATTTTTTAGTCAATTTGATTTTGTTGGTGGGTTATTTTTACAAAAAATGAAAATAAGAAATATGACACATTTAATTATAAATATTCAATACGATTTTTAAAATTGCAAGATATATATATATATCTATATTTACCAAGGTTTATATCAAAATTAGTTGATGCTAACAAAATTATATATTTTAGGCGCATATCAATTAATTAATTTTGATTTTATTATATTCATAAGAAAAAAATGTTTATTTATAATGTATACTGATCATAATTGTGATATCTGATAGATAAATCGTAAAAATTTGGTAAATTGCTTCTGGATACAAGTTTTCAACAGCTATTTGTCTCATACAAAACATTTTTCTATTTAGACAAAAATAAGAAATTTATTATTTTTTAAATTCTTCAATAAGTTTTTGTGTGTCACTTTCAAAATTTTACTTTGCCACAGTGTCCATGTACCGTAGACATGATATTCGTACTATAATCAATTAATCACGTGATTGCAATTGATTTTTACTGCAAACAGTTTACAAAGGAAAAAAAAGTGCTCGTGATCACTAAAAAGTAAATTTAAAATCTCATCAAATAAATTTAAAAACATGCGTATATCTTATCTATATTTATTGAAAAACTTTAGTTGAAATCTTTATTGTTTTTAAGGTATTTAATTCAAAATAATTACTTTCAAAACTATAAATCATTCGTCTTGTCAAAATAAGACAAGTTTAAATATTATATAAAAATAATTTTTTTATTCCTTTACTTGTACGCAAAAGTAAACTAATGAATGATTTCCTCTTTTTAATTACGCAAGATTTAGCTTATTCTCATCTCAGTTTTTACGATAGTATTAATGAAAAGTTGAAATTAATTTATATACAGATTGTTTTTTTTTCATTGTCAATAAAGAACTTTTCATTTGCAAAAGTTAATATGAATCAAAAAATAATTAATTACTTTGAAAAAGTCTTGAATTTGTCTCAAAAGTGTAGATTTTAATAAACTGAATCCCCTAAATTAAAAAAAAAAATCTTTTTTAATTTTTGTGGATTGTATATAATATTTTCTGTCAGGTATATTAAGGAATGGTTCTACAATATTATTTAATTTATAGCCTAAAACTCTGAACTTTTTTTTTTAAAAAAAAGGCTCTTTTTTGTAAAATATATATCTTTTCAAGTAACTCGGGGCAGTTTTCTAGGGTTGTAAGATTTATTAATATGTTGCAAAAGAGAAATTTTGAAATACTATGCTTGCTATACAATATAGTTTTCTCAAAATAAAAATGAGAAATCACATTTAATGTTCCTTATCAGTGATAAAAAAGAAGAGCTTGTCTGCCTTTTAATAATTTATAGAGAATTCCTGAAAATATTAATCGTTATTTGTTTCATTTTTGATTTTTTTATGTTTAATTAAAAAAATTAGAAATACTTTTATTAAATCGTTTTTATATAAATTAAATTATCTATTTTATAATACCAAAAATAAAGTATTTACCAACTTCAATTTCTTAATTTTTTTTTACTCACTTTTATGTAAAATTTCCAAATAATATATTTACGTATTTTAGTATACAGTATGTGTGAGCATTTATCTGGTTACATTTTCGAAAACCTTAAATCACAATGCATGTGAATTGTCAAATCCTAATAATCATTAATTATGATAATTCTATCAAATGATTTTTAAAATACACATCCCTGAGTGTATAAATTAAAAATTCTTGAGCATTTAACATTACGTATATGTAACAGTGATGAAATGTGAACAAATTTTATAGGTCAAGGAGTGGTTTCTGGTGAACAGCAATAAAATTTCTTTTCTTTTTTTTTTCAATACAAGGAATTTTTCTCCATATTTTTCCATTTATCTGATATAATTGATTCACTACATTATATTTAACATGTGAGGACTTGTGTGCAATGAGTGTTTGTAATTTGGTTTCTTTATTATTACTTTAGAAGTAAAAATTTCTCCAGTTAATTAGAAGGTTTCATTAAAACAATCAGCAACTATATGATCCTATGTTGGAATCTCTCTTTCATTATGACGCATGTTAAATAGTCGCTTTAAGCGAATTTCATTGAGAAATGTAGTGATTTTGAAATAAGATCTTGAACGGTTGTTTCAGAAAGCATATGTCTTAAGGTCAAGTTTTTTGTGCCATTTTGCGTCAAGAGACGATGTAAAAATTTGACCTTAGCAGTCAACGCTTGTAATTAAAATTAAGCTTTCGTACTTGAGATCTTAAACTAGACTAACTTTGAAATCATTAATAGTACTTCCAAGGGTGCAATTGTAAGCGCAAAATGTAACGTGAAAACCAAATAATTAGTATTCTTTACAAAAGTTTTTTCGACATCAGATTTATGTAGAAAAACTATAAAAAATTATTTTTATAACATACATCCACATTATAATTCAATAACTTCAGGTAAAATTTAAATAGTAAAATAAAAAATAATAATCAGAAAAATATATATTATTTGAACTTTTTTTTACACAATTTACTAAAAACAAAAAAGTATTTTTTATAGCACTATTTCAGTTGAACACATCACATTTCTTTTACAATTGTTTTGTTTTTATTACACGTCTTAATTAGTCGAAAGTTCATAGAAATTATGAATTTATTGAAAATGAGGAGACGTTTGATTGTGCTTATCAGATTTGATTAGCAAATATAGATGTAACCTAAAAAAATTTAACCTTACTCAATTTATACATTATTCACTTGTATTAAAATTTCTTTACTGTATCATTTATAATGATGACTTTCTTTTGATCACATTATTGCAATTTCTCGTTCATTTTTGTTAATTTTGACAGCTATTGTTTTTTGAAAAACTTTATGAAAAATTCAATAAAATTTGAAAATTGTACTTTAAATCTCGTATTTTATTTATTTTATATATTTATTTTGTGTGTAATATGTCAATATAAAAGGCACATTTGACAGTTAATGGATCCAACGGATAATTATTTACAAAAAATAAAAAAAATACCTTTGATTTTTGTTTGTTTGATTATAATATGACATTCAATGAGCATATTGACTGTGACTGCTTTTAGGTATTTTATTTTGATTCAATCATGCATATTACAAAGTTTTTATTTCTATTTATCACGTCTCATTACATCAATAATCATGTGGTCCTTAGCCTTGTTCCATCATAACTTTTCAATCAATTGTTATTATTTAGTTTTTTGGAATACTTTTTGTTTTACATTTTGCTTATGTGACTTAGATATGTTTCAGAGGAGAATTTTAATAAATGCGTAAAGGAAAACAAACGATATTTTAGGAGAAAAAAATAAAAAATACAAGTTTTAATAATACGAAACTTATGTAAAGATTCTTAAATCTTGTACTATGCATAAAGTGAATGTGTAACTCAATCATGGTTGCAACTTATTCGTAGAGGTCAAAATTGTCTCATGAAGTAATTGTGTGTGTTGCGCAGACAGTGTTTTTACGATCAAACGATAGAAGTGCATATTTTAACAACACATTTTATAGTTATGAAATAGTGAGTTACAAAATATTACAAACAGAATATACAGTTAATTAAATTAAAATTTAAATAAAAAATATCTTTACATTTGTAGAATCTCATCGAAAACGATAATAAACGATGTCAAATAACAGGATTATCTGCCATCAATAGAAAATTATATACCAATTACGTTGTTGATAAATCATTTGTGTGTGTTTCATTAAACTTTTATAGTTATTTTTCTGATTTTATACCATAAAATGCTAATTTGGGACCTATCTACTACAAAACAAAATGCAACTGATTGTTTTCAAATGGGATGCATAGAAATGCTTCAAAAACAATGATAGGTAAATTTCACTTAAATTCAGACAAAAATAATATTTTATAATATAAATAATTTTAGATTGTTTAGTATGAATTTCTTTTGCGTAACCAAAAAAATTAGCTTCTGAATCATTGTTTGGAGATGTATTAGGAATGATAAAAAAATTTCTATTTACTTAGTAACATATACATGTAGTAGAAATATAGAAAATAGTATATATTTTATATTCTTCCTAAAAGAATATTAAAACAAATTTCCTTTGTTAGGTGCTTTTATTTTCATCTGGTTTCAAATTTTAGGGTTTATCATGAAATTTCGGAAGTGTTCAGTTTTGGGGTTGTGTGGTGAAACTGTTTCTTTTTCTTTTTTCTCAAACTACCAAATAATAGGTTGGGGAAAAAGAAATCCATTATTTTTTTTGTAGATGACTGTAGTGATCGATATCTCGTGAAATACCGATCGAACAACTTCAAATTTATGCTCATTGTCAAGGTAACATTTCACATTAAAAGAATGCTTTTTCTGTTTTTTTGTTTGGTCCATTCAGCTGTGAGTCGCAGGGCGATAAAAATGAAGGTGAGCAAAGAGAAAATTCGGTATATTTTATAGTTTTTCTTTGACAAAGGCGAAAATGAGAGCCAGGCGGCTAAAATTGTGAATGGTATTTATGATGACGCAATATCAGCCAATTATGTTGATTACAATAGATTGATTACAATAGTAACAAATCATACAACAAAACGGTGCATATTTGACCCAAATCGGGCAATCCGAAGCAAGTTAAATAAAGTCCCGAAATTCAAATAAAAACAGTGAATTTATTTTTCCTCAACCTATTATTATATTGGCAAGGAACTGGTAATCTATAAAAATATAAATTACTTTTTTTGATAGGAATCTACGACGAACTTCTTAATAAGCAATTCCCAAATTATAAAATATTTATAAAAAGCAAAAAAAAAAAAAAGGCAAAAGCCACAACGAAATCATGCAAAAAAAAAAAAAAAAAAATGAATCATTAAAGAAATTTCGAAATTCGAACTACACGCTTAGTAGCACAAGTTTCCATGTATGGTTATCGAGGTGTACTATTTCGTTATGCGTTAAAACAATTAGGCATTATAAGTGCCTTTTAGAACAATTAGGCATTATAAGTGCCTTTTAGAACAATTAGGCATTATAAGTGCTTCTTAGAACAATTAGGCATTATAAGTGTGTAAAACAATCATCAGCATATGCTGGTGATTGTTTTACGATCACCTAGAATGGAAGTCATAGAAATTGCATCAGTTGATAAGCTTATCGTTAAATCTTATAAATTTTTTAGAATATAGGCAGCATTAAACGGAATTATTTCATAAAAGGAATTCTCTAATATATTGTAATGAACTTGATGGACAGATTATCCTAATGTTAAATAATTGGCACTCGTTAAAAATTGGTGACCAAATTCAATAATGTTGCGCACAAATTTTGAGAATTATATTTTTTCGTCATTTTCATATTTACATTTCTCGAAATTATTGAAATTTCTGTTTAAATATTATTAGTGTTTTTTGGTTGTTCGAAACAGCTTCATTTAAATCATTACTTTTGCCTACATAAATTTATTAATTGTTCTAAAAACATTCAAATTTTCCTTCTTTTCAAGAGAGAGAGAGAGAGAGAGTGAAAGTAAAACATTCAAATAAATAATCAATGTGGATTAATTTTACCTTTGCGACTTGTTAAAATTATCTTATTATTAATTATTATTATTGTTTATGTAGAATCTTAGTTTAGTAGAAAATTAAAATTTATTCAGTGAACAAGGTATATAGGCGTAACTTCCTTTCACATGCTATTAAAAACTGATTACGAAAAATTTATTATTTGATGACTTTTATTAAACATGGCAACTTTTGTGAAATATTAAATTTAATCCACATTTTTTCGCCAAGCATTTGTAATTGTCTTTTTACAGGAAATCAGGTATGTTACCATAACACTACACTGTTTGCTTTCTTTTGTTTAATTAAATATTTGTTATGTACATTCATCGATAATAATTGTTTTATTTTTTATTACTAGAATAATCTAATATATTTCACTGTAATATCCTAGTATACTTAGCACGTTTGACGCTGCTTTAAGAAATGTCGCAAAACTACAATTCGAATCTTAATGACACTAAGGAGATTAACATGTTATGTTAAAATGAACATCCCCAACACGATGTTATCTCCTTCAAACAATTTTATAGAATTTTCTTTTCCTTTATTATTGCAGACATTAGAATTTCCAATCGTGTACTAAGGCATAGCACACTCTTCGCTCCTGATTCTTCTTACTAGGGTTACAAGAATTTCCTTGGCGCGATGGCGCCATACTCTTGTGATTCACCACAACACCAAATCCATCGCGTAACGAATATTAGGATTAAGCTTAATTCATTATAACTGGTGATTTTTCTTATGTTAGATTTAATTTAGTCTAACATCAAGCCATGCTTCTAAACTTTTCTTACACTGGTAAAATAATACAACTCAACATTTTCATATTACCAGGACTAACACTACTTACAGAAGTGTTATTAACAGAGATAGATATTTAACTTCATAAAGTTTACATCCATGGCAGCTTGTTTAGGAAACGTATCAAGTGAATTTGTGATCAGAAGTAAGAATTTAACCCTTACTTATCTAAAGATCAATTCATAAAACTTATGAAAGTGATTGCCAATCTTGATAAAATTTTACATTGTTAATTGATGAAAAAATAGCAAAAAGTTCTGTTACAGTAGTTGACTTCTTTATTTGAATGTATTTAAAAATTACGAAACTGTATAGCTGTTAGCAATGTTAAATCAGTAAAAATTGATAAAAAAAAAAAAAAAAAAAAAAAAAAAAAAAAGTAAATAAAATTAAACATTGTATGCAAACCATGAGAATAGCATTACCAATTTGTATTAATTTGAAGTGATCATTGAATTAATCTGCATTTTCTCATTTATATAAAATATCAGAGAATAATATAAATTATATAACTATGCATTCTTAAAAAATGTTTATCATCTTTAAAATTGTGATTACTGCTGATAAATTAAACGTAAGTGAAAATTGGTGCTCATATATTTGCATTAAAAACTATGGTATTGCTATGGTGCAAAAGACAGATACATATGCACTAATCAACTAAAGCTTATACATTACTTGATTATAGCAGAAATTTTGATTTAAAAATTTTATTGTCTTTAAAAATAAAATTAAGTATTAAAATTTATAATCTTTAGTTTGTGTTTGATAAAATAATGTTTGCATGGCATTTTATATGATTCTCGATAAACTTTGTTTTTCACATTTAAAAAAAAATCCTATTTTGTTTTTTAAAAGAATGATATTTCTTAAAACTATTTTATTGCCAGTGTTCGATAACGAAAATTTCATTCCGTAGAAATGTCGTTTCTTACCTGCCTATGGTGCATTCTGTTTGTACAAAACAAGTGACTCATATCATTTTCTGTTACCATATTGTGACTTTAAACTACTATCGCTTTATCTCTTAAGCTTATATCTTATAAACTGATTTTTTTTGAGGAAAAAAGTGGAATGAAAACGGTAAAAAAAATTAATTTGTAAATAAAATTGTATTTAATGTAAATGAGAAATCATTTAAAAGAATTTTATAAATTTATAAATATTTCTTTTGCTTACTAAAATTTTACATTTTTCTTTAATATTATGTCTGAATGAAAAAAATATTTCATTAAGAAATTTTGCTGTTAGAGTAATTTAACCGAACAAAATTTATGTAAAAAGGTTACTATTTCAGTTTATAAAGGAAAATTGATTGTAATTGATGATAATAATTTAGATTTATTTTTAAGCTTTTTTTTTATCTTAGCATAATAATTAAATCATATTAAGTACAAAAAAAAAAAATTCACAAGTAGAAATTTAATTCAATATATTATGGATATTTTCAATTACTTTAAAAATAAAACATACTTTTAAAGTATTGAAAACTATTTCTAATAAATTTTATATTGTTCAGCAATACACATAAAAAATACAATATTTATTTATTTAATTTCCAGAAATTTTTTTTCTTGTTGTAGGAATTACTTTTGTACATTTTGTTCAAATTAAATTTCCGAATTTTTTTTGTATGTTATGGGAAATATAAAATAACAGTTCCGAAAATTTCAAGAAAGAAAAACGCTTTGTTATCACTGGTTCTCTTTCAGGGCACGGAATATTCCAAGAAATATGGGTCCTTCTCATTCAGTGATATCTGATGTGAAGGATAGGAAAAAAAAAGACCAAAACAGTGCATTTTAAAAGGAATTTTCCATATTGCGAATCAAAGAAAATATCAAGTTATTGATCATCTCTTATCTACTGAAAAATAGCTTTCGTTTCCTTGTGTCAATGAATGATTATCTTGTTTGTTATCTTACTTTCATTTATGTGCTTTGTACTTCGTAAAGTTTTGCATGCAAACAGGGTGTTTTCAGATAGACAATCGATAAGTTTGTTCTACTTTTGAAGTCAGAATTTTATGTATTTTTAATATATGAAGTATCTCTCTGCCAAACTTTCAATCATAAATTCCGATTCTGTAATTTGCGTCATTTGCAACAATGAAATGAAAGATTAAAGTAATTTTATTAGCGTGTGAAATTATCTAAAAATTGCTTAATGATTTTTATTTAGAGCATGTCTATTTCATTTTAACATATGTTTATGTATTAATGGACTTGTATTTAATAGGTTATTTATCTGAGGGTTGAAAAATGCAAAAGAAAATGGAGTGAAGTGTTCAAAAAATCGAGCCAGGATGCCGGCTATGCGTTTATTCGGGCGGCGTTGTGCCCTTGCAACGGATGATTTTTTCTTTATTGGTTTTATAGACTTCATTATTTGCTTGCCATGGTAAGTAGTGATTAATGTCTTAATAAATACTTATTGTATTTGAAAAGTTGTTGTAGTCGAATATTGCTGTCAAAGACGTGGGTGACTACTGTAAAAATTCTGTTTGTAAGAAAACCATAGCTAGGAAGGATCGACCAATTTTGTAAGATAACATTCAGTGGAGTAAACGCTTTCAAAATTCAATTTCTTTGAGACTAATGTTAAAAAATTAGTTTAAAAATTATGAGCTGAGTGAAAAATGCTTAAAAATGATTATAAAAGTATTTGAAAGAACTAATTATAGAAGTATTTGGCAACTGCATCAAGTTTTTTTTTTATGCAATATACAACTACGAATTCTTATTAAGACGAAAATTTTATTATTAGATATTTTTCTGACTACATTAAGTTGAATTATTTTATTGGAGATAATGATAAAATAAGTTTAAAAAGACAAGTTAATTCATAAACTTGAGAATCTTCATTTTACACAGTTAACATTTTCGTGTAACAATGTGGCGTAAATATGCGTTTAAAAATTCAACAGTATTTATATTTGCATATAAAAATAAATCCTTTCATGTGAATGAAATAAAAAAGTTATATATATATATATATATATATATATATATATATATATATAATATTTTTGATGATGCGATTAATTTATTTGATTTCAATTTCTCTTAAATATGTTGTATGAAAATTTATTTATTTCTGAATTCCATGGTATTGCTTGGATAACTAATAAATTGGCCAACCAGAGGATACCGGTTCAATTCCCCATGCCCAACTTAAACTCCAATATTTTATAATATTTTTAATTAATAATTTACATCTCATTTAATCTATATTATATTCTTTTATAAATTAAGACAAACACATGTTCGATTCCCAATAAATATTGCTTATATGGGAGAAATGTGCCCCTGGCACAGGAGCTCCGGTCACCAAAGGACCAACCCTCGTCCATTGGATAACTAATGCAATGTAGATTCCAAAAAATAAACATTCAATGTCTACTTTATTGGAATCTACTATTGCCAGTATAAGTTACTGTCACATAGTATTTCCATTTTACATTATAATGGTCAATCAACTGGCATTAAAAAAAGACCTCATTTTTAAGTATGCATCCAATATTAATTATTATTTGTAATGAGCACGTAATTATGATCTAAGAGTTTAAATATGACGAATATTGCTAATAGCTTTACATTTTAGGGGGAGGGTGCATTTCCTTTCTGATGTATGCATCGCACCAGAAAGGAAATGTTACTTATCTTATGAAAATGAGCTATCACCCCATCTCTTAGCTAACTTGAATAGAAATAACTGTTTTGTTTAGTTACTGTATATCATGTTTATTTTACCATCTTGATCCCAATTTTTATCAGGTTTCTTGCGTTTGTGATTTGAGAAAATTCATTATTTATTTCTCCGTTCTCCGTCTACGTTTTAATTAGTTACATACATACATGTGTATATATATATATATATATATATATATATATATATATATATATATATATATATATATATACTTTTTCAATTAATCTATGATGATAAGTAGGATTTGATAGGTGAAAGTAAAATTTAAAATTTGAAAAAGTAAAATTTGGGAGCTAAAATTTGGAATGTGATTATCGGAGAAAGATTACTGTTATTAATAAAGTGTCTGTTTTATCTATTAATAAATCAGTCAGTGAATTTACTCATTTATCGCTTTGTCTCTCTATCTGTGTACGTAATTATCTACCTGTGTACAGACAAAAAAATGAAACTATCATTATAAAATATGATACGATAGTGATAAAATAATGGAGAAAAAATTCTGAATGCAAAAGAAAAGTTTTGTTTCGCACCAAAATCAGACAATTCTTAGGTATAATCATGGTCATAGTTAAGATACTGAATTTTTTCCTTCGAAATATTTCCAAAGATAAGTGGTTGAAGCTGCTATTTTTAAAATAATGCAGTCACTATCTGCATAAAAAGGTAATCTCTGATTAATGCATTTGATACTTAAAAATTAATAAAAGTGCATGTTTATATTTATGTATTTAACAGTTTGATTTACAGTTCGTAGAGTCGTTGATTCTAATCTGTTGTAAAATGAGGAATTGTAACACATTATTCGCAGCTGATTAACCATCCAAATTAAAATAAATGGAAAGAATAAACATGGATTATTCACCCGCAATTACTTAATAAGAACTTTCCTTTTTATCGGTCGTGAGTTTTTTTGGTTTCACATTGCTTCCTTCCAGTTTTTTTTAATAAATATTTTTAGGAAGTATTTTTCCTTCTGACCTATAAATAGCTTGAAAATGGTACAGTTTAGTTGGGAAATGAAAATGAAAATGTGGAAATATCTTTATCTACCAACGAAAATAAATGTTTCTTTGTAACAAAAATTGTGACACTTTTTTTATCAAGTAATTGTATGTGGAAACCATAAAAAATAATGAATACAAGTTTAATTCTTTAAAAATATTTTGTCCCTAAAATGTTTCAAACTTTATTCACCTCAAAATGACTTAATAAATGTGATTTTAAAATTTATTTATTTGTATCTAAATTATACATTTATTCGCATTCAATCATTTATTAATGAATTTATTTTTTATCAATTATAAAGTTTCTTTTCCTTTTATATTCTGCATAAAAGTTTCCATATTTTTCATATCGTTGCCTAAAAAATACAAAACAAAAACTTTTTTTCTTGAATAAGAAAACTTTAGAAATGAAAATGAAAAATAATTTTACAATAATTTAAAAACCTTTCTTCCACGAGCAGTAATACTTGCAAACTTAAAATTTCAAACTAATATTTGAATCTGAGTTTAAAATGCGAAATTAATACTTTGCCATCGAATAACGTCATGCTTTTTATTTCATATTTTTTAACTGTGGCAGTAAAGCGTACATAGAAGCTTATGAATCTTTGTTGAAAATTCAGAAATATCATTTTGGTGAACGAGGGGACACCTAATTTGAATGAATATTGGGCAAACATTTTTTTAAGTAGAATTTTGGAACTAATACGAATATATTTTTAAAGATTTTATATATGAGCCAAGTGAATGCTTGGCTATAAATGGTTAATGCACACAAATTATGAAATATCATAATATAATGGCTTTTTCAATAGACTGACGAAAATGCATAAATTGTTACGTAAAAAGATGTAAAGGAGTGTTTAAATTCTTTAATATTTAGTACGTGATTGAATAATTGTGAATGCTTTTTTTAAAACTTTCCTTAGATTTTGAAAAAAAAATTCAATTTTAAAATCATCTCATTTGATGCAGCTTTATGAAATACGAATAAAACAATATTTAAAAAATAGGAATGAAACTGTATCTTAGATTGTTAATTTGGACATGAATTCTAATGAATAATCACTATAGACTCCCTCTCTATTCAACATATTTTAAGAGAGTATTTTTTTCTGCTGAAAAAACTTATTTTATTTTCACTAATCCTTTCATTGGCAAGATATGTGAATATAAAATAAATTAATATCATGAGTCCATCGTTAAATACCATATTTAAGTTTCGTATGGAATACTATTAAAGTTTACTGTTGAGAAACAGATTTTTCTTAAGAAAATTTATATCAATTTTTAGTCTTTAAAATCCCATTAATATAAAATTATATATATTTTTTGTAATAAATAAATATTCTTTATATTAGATATTATGCACAGATATGAATTCAAGAAGTTTTTAGTTTCTCAAATCTTTACAAAATATTCAAAAATACGAATTCAGGAGTATTTTTCCTATATTTAAGTCTTCCAAATTTTGTAAAATTGTGTTGAGTGATATTTAAAATTATTTAGAATTTTAAATGTATTCGAAAAAAAAAATGCATTCTGATACTTAAATCATTTATTTTATTAAGAATGCTAACTGTATATAAGCTCTTTTTTTTATCACTTTATGTTGGCTTATGTTATTACTTTATGATCTTTGGTGCAAAAGTAACAACGAATTTTCTAGTGCACGGATTGTGTTTTCTTGAACGAAATCTTCCTTCTAATTTGACTTATTCAAATCTTATCTCATGAAAGTAATTCATAAGCTAAAAGTATTAATATAAAGAAAAAATAAAATTTTATTAAATGCTATTTATACTTTTAATTTTTATTCAATTGTGTTTATAATTTTATTAAAATAAATATATTTTTAAATAGATATTTTCTAAAACCTTTGAAATTAAATGAATGAATTGATTTTTTCCTTTTATTATTTTTAATATTTGAAAAAAAAAATTATAATATTTCTTACATTTGATTTACTATTTTTTTTTTTTGGATTAGATCAAATTTTGAATCAAGTCTACTTTATTAATCCTTTGAGAGTTAATACTTAAAATTTCGAAGACTACTGCTATGATTTCTGCTCGATAGTTCACTTATTTATTAGTCAGAAATATTGAAATTTTCGTTTCAATTTGCGTCTCATATTAAGAATGAGGGTTAAGTAATTTGGGAATTTTTAATCATAGTAATTGAGAATTTTAACAAATTAATTTTAGTTTTTTCTTGTCCTATATTGTTTGATAGCAAAAAATGATTGTAATTTTTTGATACATGCTAATTAAACTCATTATCCTTCTTAAAACACACACACACATATATATTGAAATAAAGATTCGGTAGCAAATGTAATTGTATAGTAAAATTAATTAAAATTACATAAACTAGAAAGATTAACATTTAAGAATATGAGTGATTTTTCAAAAAGTAAGCAAAGTGATAAAATGCACTAAATTTAAATTAAGTGTATTATAGTACAACGATTTAAAAGATTCCTTTTAAATGGTTGTACTATTATACACATAATACTAGATACTCAGTTGCTTAAAACATTCTACATGTCAATTATTTTTATTATGAAATATTAAATTTTAATTAATTTTGTAGTTGAAATGTTAGCTGTGTGTTCTAGAATTTCATTATTAATATTTCAACTATAAAATGATTAATTTTATGTGTAGTGAAATGTATAATCTCTTTTTGTTGTTTAAAATGTACAACAAATTTTAGATATATTTTGAAGAAATTTAATGAAGATATATGAATGTGAAAATGTGCTATACTCTTTTTTTGTTTTTCACTAACATTCAGCTTTTTTTGTGTCTTCATTTGTAATTGATGTATGCTCAATTGTCAATTAAAAGTAAAATTTGTATATTTGATTAAAGTTTTTAATATGTTGTCAAAAACCTTGTCAAAAAATAATTTAAAATAATGTTTGTGATTATGAAAGGTAATAGCAGAAATATTTGATAACAATATATATATATATATATATATATATTGTTACAAATTTATTAATAATTATTGTATATGTCTTAAAATATCTCAGACAGATCGGAAATACTCACGTTTTGGGCAAAAATTGCGGTTTGGCGAGAAAACTTGGCGAGTTGGCGACATTGTTGGCGACTTAGCGAGATTTTTTGCGACTTGGCGAGAAATGGATACTTCTGGAAACATCCATCATCTAAACTCTAGGACCAATATTTAGCGAGATAGCCTAGAAGCTTCCAGAACCTTGGCGAAATTAGTAGATTTCCCCGCCAAGTCAGGTATAAATGCCGCAGCCCGACATAGTTAGTTTTTGTACAGACAGTCAGTTTTGTAAAGACAATTAGTCGTGACTGCTAGTCTAGAGAAGCTCTTCTCTGCCTGAGTTATTTGAGACCTGTGATTGGAATCTGTTACTTATCGTATCTGACGAATTGTATCTGTATAATTGTGATTATTACAGCTGGTATTTCTAGTGGAATTTTTACGAATAAAAGTCTTGTGTTCATCGAGTAGTTGCTTTCTTCATCTCTCAATCCACACGAACCCCGAAGCTCGGTACAACTGGGATGATAGTTTCCGGAGCTCTTTCAGAAGATAATAATTTTCACTATGGATTGATTGAATATCCAGATTCTGACAATAGCGTTAAAGTAGTACTAGTGGCTTCTTCACTCGTCGACCTTTCACGGATTGCAATCCCGGTAAGAGTTGCTAATCTAAGCGATAAGGCAAAACTAATAAAAGAAGGAGAAGTGCTGGCGAGTTGTACTCCAGTGACCTGTATTAACAGAAATTGTCAAGCCACACTATCTAAGCTTCCTGACACTCTAATTAATGAACTTCTTCAGAATGCCGAGTTAGATGATAAACAGAGGAATGCTGCAAGAAATCTATTGTTACAATTCGGAGATCTCTTTTCCAAGAAATCAGATGATGTTGGGCGAACTAAAATAACGCAGCACCGAATAGATACAGGAAATCATCCACCCATTAAACAACATCCGAGAAGACTACCATTCGCTAAGCAGGAAGAGGTGGATAATCTTCTGATGGAAATGCAACAGAATGACATTATTGAGCCATCAGAGAGTCCTTGGGCTTCGCCTATTGTTTTGGTTCGGAAGAAAGATGGTTCTACCCGATTCTACGTTGACTATCGTCGATTAAACAACATCACTAAAAAAGATAGTTACCCTCTTCCTAGGATTGACGATACACTTCATGCTTTATCCGGAAATCAATGGTTTTCGACTTTGGATCTCAAGAGTGGTTACTGGCAAGTAGAGATACATCCTGAGGATCGGGAAAAGTCTGCGTTCACCACAGGACAAGGACTTTTGCAGTTCAAGGTTATGCCATTTGGGCTTTGCAATGCACCTGCAACGTTTGAACGCCTGATGGAGACAGTATTAAGAGGACTTTCCTACGAAGTCTGCTTGGTATATTTGGATGATATCATCATTGTAGGGCGCACATTCGAAGACCATCTAAGAAACATCCGAAAGGTGCTAGAAAAATTAAAAATGGCCAACCTGAAGCTGAATCCTTGCAAATGTAATTTATTTCGACGTGAAGTAAGCTATCTGGGACACATTATCTCTGCTGAAGGTGTAAGAACAGATCTTGAAAAGATCTCTGCAGTTAAGGACTGGAGTCGTCCAGAAGATATCCACCAATTAAGAAGTTTTCTTGGACTGTGCACGTATTACAGGAAATTTGTTAAGGGTTTTTCAAGTATTGCCAGATCCCTTCACAAGTTGACAGAAGTTAAACAGAGATTTCTATGGACAGATGAATGTGAGAAAGCTTTTAAACAACTGAAGGAGGCGTTGACATCTTCGCCCGTTCTTGCATATCCCCAGCCCGGAAAATTATTCATTTTAGACACAGATGCCAGCAACGAAAATATAGGAGCTGTTTTGTCGCAGGAGATCGATGATAAAGAATATGTCATTGCTTATTGGAGCAAATGTTTGTCGAAATCGGAGCGAAATTATTGTACAACCAGGAAGGAATTGCTAGCAATCGTTAAAGCCATAGAACATTTCCACCATTATCTCTATGGAAGAAAGTTCTTGCTTCGGACAGATCACGCATCCTTAACCTGGCTTTTAAATTTTAAAAATCCAGAAAGACAGGTAGCCAGATGGATTGAACGAATCCAGGAGTTTGATTTTGAAATACGTCATCGCAAAGGCATTCTTCATGGAAATGCTGACGCTTTATCAAGGAGACCGTGTAATGGAAGCTGCCGATATTGTTCTAGAGCAGAGAAGAATTATCATTCAGTAAATCCTTCAGTACGCCAAGTTACTGTTTCTCCGCCATCGAAACCAGACCCATGGAGTGATGAAGGACTTAGAGAAGCCCAAAAAGAAGACCCCGATATAAATCCAATTTTTGAGTTAAAAGAATCTTCCAGTATGAGACCAAGTTGGCAGGACATCTCCACCTACAGTCCTGCTACTAAACAATATTGGGCTCTTTGCGACCCACTCCATATTAGAAATGGCGTGTTTTACAGGAAATGGTAGCCCGATGATGGACGTAATTTCAAATGGCAGCTTGTTCTTCCAAAATCAAGAATTTCAGATGTTTTGAAAGAATTGCACAGTAGCTCAACTGGAGGCCACTTCGGAGTAATGAAGACTCTACAGAAAGTTCGAGAACGCTTCTATTGGAGCAAAACTAGACAAGATGTAGAGAAATGGTGCCAATCTTGTGATGACTGTGCGGCACGTAAGGGACCAAAGAAACGTAGCCGAGGAAGGCTGCAGCGGTATAATGTAGGAGCACCTTTTGAGCGGATAACATTGGACATTTTGGGTCCTTTACTACGATCTTCAAATGGCAACAAATACATCCTAGTAGTCATGGACTACTTTACTAAGTGGCCTGAATCATTTTCAATCCCTGATCAAGAAGCGACTACAGTAGCCGAGGTTCTAGTGCAGCAGTGGGTTTCCAGATTTAGCACACCCTTACAAATTCATTCAGATCAAGGGATAAATTTCACGTCTGCTATGTTTAAAGGAATGTGTCAAATTCTCGGAATAGACAAGACGCAGGCCACGCCATTACACCCCCAATCAGACGGCATGGTAGAGAGGTTTAACCGAACCATCTTAAATAATCTCTCACTTATGGTTTTCAGAAATCAGCAAGATTGGGATTTGAAGCTACCGCTGTTTCTGCTTGCATATAGCAGTGCTGTCCATGAGACTACCGGATACACCCCATCGCAAATGCTCTTCGGTCGCGAACTGCGTCTCCCTTGTGATCTTCAGTTTGGTCGTCCATCGGATACATCTTCATCGCCAGAGGAATACCTTCGAGACCTTCAGGCACGTCTTGAAGATGTCCATAACTTTGCTCGAGACCGAATCAACCTGACGACCGAAAGAATGAAGACGAGGTATGACACAAGAGCGACAGGACACGAATTTCAGGAAGGTGATAAAGTTTGGTTGTGGAACCCGATTCGACGTAAATGACTTTATCCAAAGTTGCGAGCCAACTGGGAAGGTCCCTACACAGTCCTAAAAAGACTGAATGACGTCGTGGTTCGTATAAGGAAATCATCTTCTTCAAAACCAAAGGTAGTACATTATGATAGATTAGCTCCTTATCGTAATGTAAAGTAAAAATTAATATACCATAGTATCTTTGTAAATAGTATAAATAATTTTAATATTTTGTCTTTTTTGTATTTGTATTTTTAATTGTTTGTGTATGTAATGTGTTCTGTATCCTCTTGAAATGTAAATTCTTTTACATTACATTTGGCCTCCTATCAGGGGATTGTACTGCCCGGGACGTGCAGTCCTTGAGAGGGAGGCAATGTTACAAATTTATTAATAATTATTGTAACAATATATATATATATATATATATATATATATATATTGTTACAATAATTTCCTGAATATGAGATAAACTAAGAGTTACTATGTTTTTTCTATATTTTATTTTGAACTTTTATCTTCTTGTTCTATAATTAGTTTCATGCGGATATTCACGCACAGCATCTATTGACATTATTAATAGTACAAGAATTATGAATTGTTATGTATGTTAAACATTAATATAGCTCGTAAAAACGTTTATCTATTTTTCTTATCTTAACTGCTTATTATTAAATTGCTTATTCGTGCCAAAAAAAAAATAATAATAAATCGTTTTCTGTTTAATTTTGAGCAAAAAATATTAGATTTATCACTCATGTGATAAATATGTCAACAAAAATGAATGTTTCCAAGGAAACCAACACACATACAATTTGAGTTTATTAAGATTAGGTCGATAATTGAAATCTTGTGTTAGTTTAGAATTCTGTTAGTTTTCCGTCTCTCAGTATATACCTTCTGTAAAATAGTTCAGTTTTTAACTCGGTTAATACTCACTCAAGGACTATATAAAACACACATTTTATTCCTCAGATTATCAATGGCTACTGCCGGTTTCTTTTTTATGACTCAAAGAGGGCGCTGCGCTCGAAGGCGCCAATATTCCTCCCGGCGTTGACATGGTACTTTCAACGATTTGAAATCTGAAGAAAAATATTATCACACTATATAGTATATGAGTACAATGATACACACTATTAATAATCAACTACACTAAATACATACTGATTCACAGATGTATTTGATAGAGTTCTCACTCCTTAATTAGAGAATGGCAAAATGCAAATTTTATCAATGCTCCTTTTAAAAACTCCATTTTTCGTTTTAGCTAAAACTACTCTCACCTTCTTATCCTTTCCTGGGAATGTTTGCATTATTCTGCCCAATGGCCAGTTATAAACATTACCTAATTTTAAAATCACCATAGTGCCAACTTGCAAATTCTCTTTGGTGAATCTCCACTTTGATCTTTCTTGTATAGTACTTAAATAATTATTAGACCAATGCTTCCAAAATGTCTGCACTATCTTAGTTAATTTTTGCCATTGTTTTAATTTATTGTCATGGAAATTTGAGTTCTGCAATTGCTGTGATAGGTCTACCTATCAAAAAATGGCCAGGTGTCAAGACTGATGTCTTGACACCTGGCCATAAGACCTTAAGACCTTGACACCTTAAGTCAGATGATAGGGGATGCAATGGGCGGGAATTACGAATTACTTCAATCTGATCAATTACAGTTAAGAATTCCTCAAAGGTTAGTTTTAAATTGTCTACTACACGTATAAGTTGGTATTTCGCGGATTTGACACCTGCCTCCCAAAGTCCACCATGATTCGGGGATTTAGGGGGAATGAAAGTCCACTAAACCTTTTCTTTGGACAAATAATTACTCAAGTTTTCATCTGGACTGCTAACTAATTTACTCAATTTCTTTAATTCGGAGTTCTGCCAACAAAATTAGTAGCGTTATCAGAAAATATGTGAGCACTTTTCCCTCTTCTGCTAAAAAATCTTTTAAGTGTAGCTACAAAGGCATCACTAGAGAGGTCCGTTACCATCTCTAAATGACAACTTTAGTCACAAAACAAATGAAAATACATACATAAATTTTATTATACATTCCTTTTCTTTGATTTGGATATTTTATATAAAAGGGACTAAAAATCTACCCCTACACAATTGAATAGAAAGTTACTCTCTCTTCAGGTAAGTGTCCATGAGCTGTTGATAAGGTACTGGTTTTGCTTTAAACAAACAACACAATCGTGCACTAGTTTTCTACAAAGTTTACGTCCACTTAAAATCCAAAAGCTTCGTCTAATAAGAAACAATAACCCTTGTGGGCCAATGTATAAATAGTTCTTATGAAACATTTCAGCAATCTTCACAGTCAATTTGTGATTGGTAGATAAAATTATAGGAAACCTTTTATCAAAATTAAACTTACTGTTGGCTAGTCTTCCACCACCTCTTACAACACTCCTTTCATCTAAAAATGGGAAAAGATTTTTTAACTTATTATCTACCAGTACCATTTTTCTGAAGGGCTGTAAAATTTCCCTTTTAAAATACTCTTGTTGAACTAATTTTACTAAGACAAATTCAGCATCTTTAATTTCCTTACATCTTAGGGGGGCAGTTGCCTTTCGCTGTGATTTGCAATTATTAAGGAATCTATAAAGAAATGCTAAAACACGTACAAGTTTAGTATAATTGTTAGTAATACTAAGTAACTTCTCAGTTAAAAAATTAAAAGTCACTAGGAAAACAGATCTCTTGAGCCTTCGTTCACTCTTAACCAGTTCTGGATTAAAATGTTCTAAGTCCTCGTTAATTAGCTCTTCACAGTTGTTAAGCGTCTTTACTTCCTCTATAATAAGTAGTGGTCCATGCCACCACAAAGAATTATTTCTCAGTTGTTCTGGATTGCGGCCACGAGAAACGATGTCTGCAGGATTTCGCTCCGATGATATATGCCTATATTGTGAGACATCTGTCAGAACTTGTATTTTAGCCAATCTGGTAGCTACAATTCTGCTGGAGACTTCTGAATCCAGGACAAAACAATTTTGCTGTCCGAAAAATACCAATTTCGATCTATCTTAAGTTCTAGGGAAGTGCTAACATTTTTCTTCAATTTAGATAGCAATACACCTGCACACAGTTCAAGTCGTGGAATCGAAAGTGTTTTGATTGGTACAACTCTTCCCTTGTTGCACACTAGATGTGAAGTTACTTCGCC
Organism: Latrodectus elegans; assembly: GCA_030067965.1. Taxonomy (NCBI): domain Eukaryota; kingdom Metazoa; phylum Arthropoda; class Arachnida; order Araneae; family Theridiidae; genus Latrodectus; species Latrodectus elegans. The sequence goes on along the minus strand of CM057822.1, from coordinate 34,082,375 downwards.
ACTCGCTGATTCGCATCTTAGATAGATTGCTGCACCATAATAGCCCTCTGATTCATATGAGAATCTAAAAGAGTTCAATTTTTACGACATTTCTGGTAGCATACATCGATTTATTTTAATACAGTTAATGTCACACAACCCATCAAAAAACTGTAACCATTCTTGTACGACATCTGATGGCAGTCTTTCATCCCAGTCTATTGATAACCTCCACAGACGTTGCATAAAAACCTTAGCCTTTGTAAGCACAGGTCCTATCAAACCAAGTGGGTCAAAAATGCGGGCAATTATGGATAAAATTTCTCTCTTTGTAGCCATAGAAGCATCTTTTTTGGACACAATGTAGGAAAGCTCATTACTCTTGGCCTTCCATAGCAACCCTAAAGTTTTTGTTTAATCAAAACTACAGTCATTTGAATCTTCAGAAAATTCTCTTAACTCTGGACAGTTACTTTGCCATTTATGTAGTTCCATACCACAAGTTTTATATATTTGAGTTAATTCTTAGACACTTTACACTTTCTAAGTTTGACCCTCGACTCAATATGTCATTCATGTACATATCCTTCTTTATTACTCGAGAAGCCAATGGAAATTTCAGTTGTTCATCAGTACCCAATTGTTGAAGACATCTCTGAGCCAAATATGGAGCACTCTTGGTTCCATACGTCACTATGCATAATTCGTTTTAATATTCGCTTCCTTACTGTCCTTCCATGCAATTCTTTGCAAGTTTCTTGGTGCAGGATCAATCCAAATCATTCTATACATTTTTTGAATGTCGGTAGTAAAAGCATGTTTTCTAAACCTCAATATTATAGCAAATAAGTCATCTTGAATTACATCACCTTTTAGCTGTATGGAATTTAATGACTCACCAATTGAAGTAATTTGTGAAGCGTTGAACACAACTCTACATTTCGTACTCGTTTTCTGTGGTCTATAAACTGCACGATGAGGTGAATAGTAGACCACTTCAGGTTCTTGCGTCATAGATACTTCTTGGATATGATTCAAGCACTCATATTCATTCATAAATTGACGATATAATGCCAGAAGTTCTGTATTCTTTTCTAACTTATTCCACAAGGATTTTTATCTTTTGACTGCAATCTCTCTAGACTCTCCCAGTAATTTCGGATCTTTTCTAAATGGCATCTGTACCACAAATTTTCCTGATTTATCCCATTTATGAGTTTTTATAAAATGATTATTAGTTTCAATTCTCTCAGCAATTTCAAATTTCTGTTTTTCTTCAATTTGTTCTATTTCCTTAAAATTCCGCATAATTTTGTTTAAGTCGGCCTCCTCGTTTATAAGCCCACAGTGTACATTAGTCTCAGTTACTATTGGTATACTACCACTCACTACAAATCCGAATACCGTGTTTTGTAAAATTAATTTAGTATTAGTAGGGTAAATTCTCTTAGGTTTTAATAGTCCATAAAAATTCGCTGCTCCCAGAATTAAATCGATTGGACCTGGAACATTAAATCCCGAATCCGCTAACTTAATGTTTTTTAATTCCGGAACGCAAATATTAATTTGCCTTAAAGGGGTCAAATTTGTAACACTGGGAACAACCAAAATTTCTAAATCTAATTTGAAATTTCTTATATCATTAACAATCGTAACATTAACTTTAGAGTTAATTTTCAGAGACATTCCATTTAAACCTGAAACTCCAATATTTATTTTTCCTTTCTTAAATTAAGCTTGTCAACGCAACTCTTATTCAAAAAATTAGCACTGGCTCCAACGTCTAATAATGCGTACAACATTTCCCTAGTCATTGCTTAAAAAACAAATAAAAGTGCTGAGTAGTATAGACTTTGAATTTGTTGACGAAATATAGCTAGTCGCCGCCAAGCAATTTTGATCCTGACCTCGTGGCTCTTGTTTATTGCTAGTAGGAACGAATTCTAAAGCTGTGGGGGAGGGGAAGGAACTCACTTTCGCCATAAGAGTATTTACATTCTCATTAGGCGCCGATAAACGTTCTTGTTTTTGCTCTGACTGAAAGTGAAGTGTGGCATGATAACGTCGCTTACAGATATTGCACGAATATTTTGATTTACAAGTCGTTACCCTGTGATTATTCCCTAAGCTATTAAAACAGAAGTGATTTGATTTTACAAACTCAATACTCTCATTTATTTACATATTTTTATAATTAGGACATTTATATATGGTGATTCTCATTACATGATTCAACACACTTATTATTTTAAACTTCCGAAAGAAAAACTCTCGACGTGTATTTCGACTCGGACAATTTATTAAATTTTGAATTTTCCACCAAATTCTTATCTCGGGAAGTAAAATATAAATCAATTTCTTACCCAAATTCTGAGCGTTTAAACCATGTGTCAGCCTGTCTCATATTAATATGACACTTATTTTCTCTATCTAAGGTTTTGCATATTTTATCCGACACAATTAAATCTTTGAGAGTTTCGAAATCTGTTACCTTCCTCAATTGTAAATAATATTCCCAGCTTGTCGTTAATCGCGACACAAATTGTACGTATGTTTCATTTGGTTGGTGGTGGGCTTTCCTAAAATGTTCTAAACATAATTGAGGGGTAGGCTCAAATTCTCGAAGTACTATTGTTTTTACTTTAGAATACTCATTTAACTCGTCATCCTTTATGTAAGTTATCACATTAGTCGCCCTTTCCCCTAGCAAATTTAACAAAATCTCCGCTTTGTATTTATCAGGGACGTTTTTTTGAAATAAAGGCCCTTTCTAAAGATGGAAAAAAATAGCTCCAACCCTCAGGTCTACTAGGAGTTTTAATAGTTAAAGTACGGACACTTTTTATGAGAGATTCTAAAGATTCAGTCTGATTATTTTCAACATTTTCACTTTCTGAATTTGACTTAGATTCCGCTTTCACGCGAGTAATTTCTAATTCCATTTTCGTTCTTCCAAGTTTAATTTTTTCTAATTCTAATTGTTGAAGCTCTTCAGATTTTCCCTATTCGAGCTTAATTTTCTCTAATGCTAGTTGCCGCAACTCATCGGACTTTCGCTCTTCAATTATCGTATTTCTAATTCTTCAACGGAATCTTTCTCTGTCACGTATTTCTGGTTTTGTTTTATAATACTGCTTAGTTCTGAAACAGTCATTTTCTCATCGACATTTCTCCTAACTCAAGGACAATTAATATCAAATCCTCTTTTTTTACACCTTTAAACATTTTGGATAGTTATTAATACTTCAATATATATATAAAGATCTATTCTCACAGAACATGTAAATTATTCTGTCACATACCTCAATTACGTTGACAATACTCAGCAGAGGCGTAAATTATCACTCATAGCCATTATATAGGTCCATAGATTGCTGGTTTTCTCCTGCGAGACTATGACCAATGTAAAATAGCTCAGTTTTTAACTGAATTAATACTCACTCCAGGACTGCATGAAACACACACTTTATTTCTCCGACTCAATGGCTACTGCCGGCTTCTTTTTTATTAATCAAGGAGGGCGCTGCGCTCGCAGGCGCCAATACCTTCGTTGTTATTCATATAAATTTCTAAATAGAAGCTATAAATTACTTTTGAGAAGTACCATAAAATGTAAGGCGTGGATTGATGGCTGATTCTCATGACCTTATTTCCAGATACATCCATTAAGCCAAGTTAGCCATTAGATTCCAAGTAAGCCATTAAAATTGCTGCACCATGTTAGCAGCATGCAAGAAAGCATCAAATTTCCCTATTTTGACGTATAAATGATTCGAGTAATGCTCTGCACAAATTGCATGAAAGGGAAAACTACTCTGCGCATGAAAAGGAAAACTACATAATGAATTCTTCATTCGGGAATTTTCATTAAAAACTGTGTCATTGAAATTCTTGTCAGTTTTAATGTCAAAAACAAAAATTATATATATATATATATATATATATATATATATATATATATATATATATATATATATATATATGTATGTATATATATATTTAAACACTACATATTAAAATTCTTTAGTGAGAATATTACGGTTAGGTAAAACAGCAACTCTCTCTCTTTTGACATAATTTAGTAGACAACCAAGCAACTGATTACAGTTGCTAATTTTTTAAAAAGTGGCAACTTTATGCTCATTTATGCACCAATTTATGCAAAAGTTTGATTCTTCAGAAAAGATTATATATATAAATCGAGTCTTTTTTTGAGTTGTAAAACTGTACATTGAAAATAATTGTTCGTAGTTCAGTCGTTTATTTCAGATAATGTGACATGTACGTAAGTTTAAAATTATTTGGCAGTTAAATTAATTTCTGCTTATGTCGACACATATTTTAGTGATGCTAATAATTTTGTTAAACTGAATGGTATTTAACACTCTCGCTTTGAAACTAAGTATTACTTAATTTCAAACATTGAGCTAAAATTAGATAATTTTCAGTATTGCCTTTTTAGAAATGCTGTAATAAATGTCTGAGGCACATCTTATAGTGTTATTAATAGCTCACTGAGTTCAAAATTCTTTGAAAAAATGTAACACATTTGATTATGCGTAAACAATAAATATGCGGGAAATCCAAATTGCAGTGAACTGTAGATTGTTTATTAAAGCTTAATGTGATATAGAACATAAATTGCGTTGCTTATAAACAAGAGCAACGAAAAAGAGGTTGCCACTTACAAAAGACTTTAAGAGAAAATAGAACAAATTACATTTACTTACAAAAGCGCCACCTACGTGCAATTAAACGTAAGCAATATTTTTAATAGGTTCAGTGAAATTCTTAATTTTGTCTTTTGACTCGTAAATTTTGATTTAGGCAATGTTAGATCATTTAATTATTTATGGAACTGTAAAGATAGTAACTATATATTAAAAAGAAAATAATCATTTCATGGTTAAAATTGTTCAACATTGAATTTACATTGTATCAGTCTGCTTAATTATCTCAATCAATTTTGTCTTTTTTAATGTACTTGTAAATTTACAATCAAATTTTGTCTTTTTTAATTATTATATTCCGAAAAGTAATACTCATCTTAAAAATTTCATGTGGTAATTCTGCAATTATATAATGCTTTTTTAGTACTTAATCAATATGAATGTATATCTATTTTAATTAATTATTTTTTTATACTTTCAGGCTTGTTTGGATTCCTATAGTTTATGTCTCTTTCTTGAAACAGCGTTCGTTTTGTGATAACGAAGAAATCCTTCTTCTTTTAGACATATCATTGCCTAGTCTATGCATACTTTTCTTTTTAAACTGGCTTTTGTCTGTACTTTTTATTATCTTCAGCGTCCAAGGCACCATATCAAAGGTAAAGAGAATTAAAAAAAATTTTAAACTTGTTTCTTTTTGTTACATACTTTCTATTTAGGATTTTATACGTGGGGAACATCACAATCTTACTTATTTTTAGCTAGATTTCATAAATTTGTTTGTCAAACATTCAATAAAATGTTCAAATAAATGTAGTAATTTCTTCATAGATGTTAGGCCGACGTGTTATTAAAAATCTACTTTCATAATAACTACTTTTCTGCGCTCATGTTAAGATCTTTTATTAAAGGAAATTTTCTATTAATCAAAAAAGATAACAATGAATGACTTTTTAAATTTCACAAGCAATAAATTAAATTCAGTGTGATTTTAGTTTAGAATGACAGTACTAATAATTATTTGATGAATATATAAAATAATATAAGCAGTCATAAATTAAGGGAAATACAGTTATGTGCGTTATAAGTTTGCAAAATTAAAAGTTAAAAATTTGATGCAAAAATCTTGATAAATGACTATAGTTAAAACTTACATACATCTTAAAATATCCCCTCTTTATTCTTTAGAGGGTGTCCCAAAATGACTGCATAAGCTCTGCACAGTTAGATTCCTCGTTGGGAGTACATAAAAACTGCCCAAAGAAGTGTTCCTGTACGATCCATAGTTTACGAGAAAAATACGAAAAACAAAGTATGACGTCACTTCCGGTGCAAGAAAAAACACTTTATTGAACATATCAACAGCAGTATATGCACAATTTAAAGCAGATGTTCAAAGTGTCCGCCGTGCATGTCCAGGCAGGCTTGAGCACGCCATGGAATGGCTATCATCACACGTTGTAGCATCACGGGATCCACCGAAGTGAAAACAGCGTGCAGACGAGAAACTAAGTCCATTGGTGTTGTCACTACGTGCGCATCTATGTCAAGCGCACATACATGACGCGATATGAGACGCGAATGCTTCAAACCTTATCGTCTGAAAAGATAAGCAAATACTGTTGTTGATATGTATAATAAAGTGTTTCTTTTTGTACCGGCAGTGACGTCATACTTGGTTTTTCGTATTTTTCTCTAAAACTGGATCGTACAGGAACGCTTCTTTGGGCAGTTTTTATGTACTCCCAACGAGGAATCTAACTGCGCAGAGTTTATGCGGTCGTTTTGGGACACTATAATTATTTCTTAATATGTTGGTATTAATTCAAAAGCTCATATTTACCTTCAGAAATTTTGCTTCAATGTATATCATGAAGCAAAATCTCTGAAAGTTAACTTCATTTTATATCATGATAAACTGAAATATTTCCTGATATGATAGATATCTTGACATTTTGTGATGTTTGATTCTCTTTTGAGTAAATTTCACAAATACTCTGCTAATTTAAAGTACGATATTGTATAAGTGTATAGAGTTGTTCTGGCACATGTTGGTATTACTACAGGTTCTGATTCATTATTCGCTGTATACAATATGTAATGTTCTGATAAAAAACATCTTTCATTCATCTCCCGTTTCTCAATAAGTTCGTTTTTATATTTAAGTTATCAGTTTTTTCAATTTTTAAATTAAAATAAACTAACGATCGCGCTCGCGGGCTTGCACACACACACACACATACTCTCGCAGCTTCGAACTATACTAGTATTATCGATTAAAATCTTATCAGGACTAGTCTTGAAAAAACTTTTGAAGACCAGTTCCTATAAGAATTTCTGTGTACAGATCTACTATCAATTTCTTTAAGACACATTTTCCTCCATAACTGAAATTTATTTTGCTAATTTATTTTTAGGTGTTCTTTCGCATAGCATTTTAAAACTCCCTATTTTTGCAGTTGCTTTGGATATTTCTTCGTAACGACATTAATGTCTCTTCTGTTATGTACTATGGAATAATATTATTATATTCAAAATTTTTTGCCTTACTTAAATTTCGCTGAAATTTTATAAGCATTTAAAAAAAAATGCAATGTAAAACGATTATTATGCGATTTCTTTTTTCTAATGTTCACTGAATTTTAATAGAATTGGTTGACAATTATTACAGAGGGATTCTATTTTTAATGCGAAGCTTTGATTTTATAACTTTTATCACTTTATAATTCAATGATAATTCAATTCATTAAAAATTTTCTAATCAATAAAAGTTAGAACTTTTACGTTTTATTGATTGAATAAATAAAGTTTGAAGGGAAAGTAGTTGTCTCTAAGCAAACTCTCTCTCTCTCTCTCTCTTTCGTGAGTAATTATATGTTGAGGGTGATCAAAAAGACACAATTTTTAAATCTAATACCCAATTTGAAAAATGATAAAGATAACATAATTTATACTGAATGAAATTTATTATAATTCTCTATTTGATAAAGATGACAAAAAATTTATAGTTTTTAAATGCTAAATGTTATGTCTTCTGTTTAATGGCAAAAATGTGAGACGAGGTATCTTCTTCTTTTCTTAAGGGACTTGCACTATACTAGGCATCTCTGCTCGTTAGCATTTTGTGTCATAGCGAGGAGGTATCATACAGTTTACACTTTAAGTGATATGTTGTTGAAATACATTTTTCAACTTTTAAAACAATGATAGTCGGTTACGCTATTTTCCTGATTTGAGAAATCTCTACAGATTTAAGACGCAAGATATTTCGGTTTCAGTTCTTCGTTTCTCCTTAACGCTTTATAGGAGGGTAAAAAAAAAAAAAAAAAAAAAAAAAACGATAGATCAAGATTTCTGTAAGGCTGTGATTTTAGGTACTTTTAATTGATTATCTTTAACAGTGATAATTCCAGGCTTGTTATAGGTGGGACAAAATGTGATAGTGCTCCATTTTGTATGAAGTTGACTCCATTTGAAGTCTTATCTTGCTTCCAATTGTGAAATTTTTTATTTGAAAATAATATTTTATTTTGTTCCTCAAGGATAGACAGTGTTTATAAATAAGTTTCACTGGTTAAAAATATTATGATCAAATATTCTGCGATGACATAGTTCAAAACGTTACTATAAATTATTGAAAGGGTAATTTGATATCTCATAGTGAACAACCCAAAGACTGAAAATTTCGCATAGTTCCTTAAACTTTCTTATATAATAAAACGAAGGCGATTTATTAATGTATGCACACAGGACAATTGTATCAGTAGATATTGAGAAGCTTTCACTACTTGATTATAACGATAAAAACATTTGGTCTCTAATTTAGCCTTTATTTTGTTAAGAACTATTTTTTTGTAGATGGAGCCATTGCGTTTGAGTTAATTATAAACAGTCTTCCTTCTCTTTGTTTTTACCCTCTCGGAGGAGCACACCTCGAATGCTCTTGTGATTTCTGTCTAATTTTTATGTGTTGTGATGCTTTATAATAAACATGAAAAACGTATTATTCTAGATTATTTGAGTTTTGAACCAGGGCACCAGATAATGGATTGCTAAAATCTAGAAGCAAAAGCATTCTCATCATTGGTTGATCTAATAGTAACAATATTAGATTTATATATATTTTAGATTTGATTCGGTGTGTTAAGTTGAATTTATGTATGAAAACAAACTCATATATAAGTAACAATTATATATATATATATATATATATATATATATATATATATATATATGTATAATAGAAAGATCAAGAAATTCATATATAGAAATATTAAAACAAAATTAATATTTTTAAGGGACGATGTATTATTTAAGTTATAACAATCTGTCACATAAAGTCACAGTTAACGAAAAACCTTTATCGATAAAAGTTTGATAATATTTCATTTAATAAAATCATTGCCTATATTAATCTCATGATAATCAGTTTTTTCGTTTTTAAGGCAAATCTTACCTGTAAAGAATATAAGCATTGCTTTAAATTTATGATTATTTAATATTGCGGCTTTACTTTGCTGTCTAAACAGTAGTTTTTTTCCCCCCTCAGTGTGGGTAATTATTTTCAATTTTAAACAACAATCTTTTCAAATGAATAATATTATAGGATTATGTTTCATTGAAATATTATCAATTCGAAATTTAATATGATTATTTTAATGAAGATTTCAATATATTTATTTGTTCTCAGTGTAAAAAATTAATTAGTTCATGTTCTTTGAGTTTATAGACACAATTTATTCAAAATGAATCGATAATCTCCGTCCGATGTAGTTCGTAATTTATTTTCTTTTTTTAAGCCCGAGCCTAGGAAGCATGTGGTAACTCTAGTTTACATCAAAATGTTCGTCAGCATTCTCGATGCAGCATGGGCCACACTGGGAACAGTTATCCTCTTCTATAATTCATATTGTGATGTTCTAGGCGTATCTCTTGTCATAAAAGTATGTATAAATATCGCTTAAAAGTTTATTTCAGTAATTTAAATTTCATAATTAAATTATTGAATAAAAAATATTTATTGTAGTTAAAACTCGAATTTATAGGTCATCGATGTTTTTTTTTAAATAATCTGATTGATAAAACTTTCCATCTATTACAAAAATTAATATTATTACATCTAAATGTATTTTATAAATGAATAAATTTTAAGAGTGATGAAAAGAATGAATAAATAATTATCTTTATAGCAATTAAAATTACGATAAGTAATAATTAGGTAATAATCAGATAAGTAATAATTAGGTATTCAAAAGTTTTTTTTAAAACTATTTGTCTGCAAAGTTATGGATGGATAAACGTGTTATCCTATGCTTAATTTATTAAAATGCTATTATTATTATATGCTTGTGTAATGCATGTGGTAGTATTATTACTCAGATATAATGTCATTACATTCCTATCTAATAATTTACTACACTGTTCCTCACAAAAGAACAGGTATCGCTGCCTGTATTGCAAAATCCGTATTTTTTTTTAGTCATTAATTTACATGAAATAAAACATAACATTATACAACTTCTTTTTGCTTAAACTAGTCAGAAGAAGAGAAATATGAAAATAAGGACTTGAACTAAATACAAAATATTTGAGAAGTTACACGAGAAATGTTATGTTACAATAATCCTCATAAATGCAATATATATATATATATATATATATATATATATATATATATATATATATATATATATAGCTTCTTTATTCCTTTTTTTTAAATCAAAAATTAAATATTCCTATTTTGAAAATTATTTAAACATTCGATAATTTCTTTAAATTTAAAATTAATTATTAGGTTCTTAAAATATCAAGCTTTAAGTACTACATCTATTGATAAAAGAGAAAATAAATAATAAATGTTAGTTGAATTATCGGAATCTCGTTTTGACATTACTAAAAACCATTATTTATATCGGTCACGAACAGTCTTAGAAATCTCTGTATTACGAAAACATAATTGTTATGGTTATAATTATTTTAATTATACATATCAACATCACGACAATCATTTGAATCTTACTTTTCAGCGAGGTTTTCATACAGATAATAAGGATGGAAGCGTTAATAACCGTGACTTATTCAATCCTTTCATCTTTTAATGTTAAGTTAGTTGTGAATTCCATCTGGTAACCTTTGCCTTGTGGTGAAATGAATAATGGAGGTGGTGACTCGAGGAAAAATTAATTATGCAATTGTAGATTCTCATTAATATTTAATCAGTCTAAGGATTTTTTTGCTGTACTTAAAATCAATGGGTGTGTTCAACGTCCTAATATAATATTTTTTTCGTGAAAATATAATTTTTCTTATGAAAGTAATTTATAATTGCATGTATTCATTTTAATTCCTAGAGAGTTGAATCTTTCTCTTTAGTCATATTTATTATTCAAAAATTTTTTTCTCCTATAATTCATTTCATGGTCACAATGAGCAATGAACTTTTTCATTATATATTACGGGAAAAATTTAAATGAATATTTAATACATTTTATCTTACTACTGTTGATTGGGAAACTTGAGCATATTAACTGTTGCTCTATCGAATTATATGAGTATTTTTCTTGATATTTAATTGCATATATTTAATGAGAAATTTCTTAAGATAATTAAATTGATTAAAAGCTATCTTAAGCTCATATTACAACAGTGCGATAATTAAGCTTTTACTAATTATTTCAAAATTTATTTCACTTAAAAGGCAAATTGGAAAATATTTTGTAATATATTTATTTGTTATTATTAAAATTAAAGCTACATGAAGCTCAAATTCTAAAAACAAATTTAACATAAGACCTAATCAAGGAATTTTAAAAATAAATTTTATGAGTAAAATTCCATTGAATTCTTTTTATAAGTAAAATACGAGGGTTACTCTGTAATTTTTGAGATACGCGCAGACGAGAATTTACAAAATAAAAGCAACGGCTTAATTTTAAAATACAGAGTATTTTAACACAGAAGGCAATTTTTTACTGACTTAATAGCGTAGAATAAATTTTAAACGGTAGAGAAAATGGAGTTGACGTGAGAACATTTTCGCGCTATGATTTTCTACGATTTTAAAGCAGGATTAAATCAAGAATCCGTGCGTTCAAAGGTTGCAATTAGCATTTGGTGATGAATCTCCAGCTCGTGCTACTGTATTCAGAAGGTTTAGAGAATTTAGAAGAAGTCACAATTTTCCTCACGATGAAGAACACACAGGAAGGTCGCCGTCGGCAGTAATCCCGTCTGCCATACGAAAAATGGCAAAGGATGATAATCGCTGTTCCTACCAAATGATACAGAAGGAACTTAACATTGGATCCGCAGCCATACACAAAATCATTCATGAAGAATTACATATAGAAAAAGTAGTTTGCCGTTGGGTTCCCCATAATCTAACTGAGCACCAAAAAGAGGAGCGTGTCAGAATCAGTAAAGAAACTCTTAAATTGCTAAATGATGGTGGCCACCGCATCATTTCTAAAATAGTAACAGGTGATGAAACGTACATACCGTTTTTTTGACGTTTCAACACGTCAAGAAAGCAAAATATGGGTCTTTAAAGATGATCCCACGTCGACAATGGTGAGAAAACAACGCGCACTGAGAAAAGTGATGTAAGCCGTTTTCTTCAAAAGTACGGGATTGGTCAAAGCCATCAAGTTGGAAGGACAGAAGATAGTAGCAGCAAACTGGTATACCACTAAATGTCTTCCAGAAATTCTACAAGAACTGAATGTTAGGGAACTAATGCTTCACAATGACAATGAATCTTTACATACATCAGGATTAACAGTTGAGTTTCTTAAACAAAAACAAATTAAAGTGATCGAACATCTGCCGTATTCACCTGATCGCTATGTGCGACTTTTGGTTATTCTTTAATCTAAAAAATAACTTACGTGGACGTCGTTTTCCTTCAGAAGAAGAGATTGATGTGGCTATAAATGCATTTTTTCATCTATTCCAAGAAATGAATGGCTTGAGGCATTTAATCTGTGTAAAATTCGTCTACAAAAGTGCATTGATGCTGGAGGAGACTACTTTGAAAACACCTAAAAGTTTGTAAGTTTAACTTTAAAAATTAAAAATATTTGTATCTCAAAAATTTCAGAATGACTCTCGTGTATTCAGTAACTTTCAGTATTTATAAGCTTTTTATTGAATATATACATCTAAAAAGTGTAATTATACAATTTTTTTGTGTAATTTTTGACATAAATTTTATATTGGTTCTATTATTATAATTCTTATTAAAATATTTATTTGATAAATTAGTTGTTTGCTGCAATTTTCTTCAAATGAAATTATTTCATTACATTAATGCATTTGCCTTAGAAAATAATTTTTTTCTATTTGTTTATTACTATTTTTTTGCACATTTTTTTCACATTGAAATTTTTTTCTTGATTATTTTATTTTATTATAATTGAATGAAATTTAAAATTTATGTTTTTTTAAATATTAGAATTTTTGAAAATTATTTTTAAGAATTTAACTTGTATTTATTTTCAAACTTCATAAAAGCCTAGTTTTATCACAATATATTGTTTAGTGATTAAAAAAAAAACTATCAAATTTATGAACATACGCCAAAAATTAGTGCCATAAAAAGATAATACATTATCATGAACATTTAAAATAACTGAATAAGAAAGAATAATCCAAATCCTCTTAACATTTGCTCAGTGACTATACCATGATATGGCATGTTAATTCTCATTATTTCAATCATTATATTCAGTAACTAATGCATTTGGTCATCATGAATAATTGCACATTACTGCGAACTTTTTAGAATGAGAGAAAAAAAGAAAATACCCCTTGAGAACCTGAATTATTTTTCTTTTATAATCGTTTAGTTGTACGTTATACTACTAAGCAACATGAAAATGTCACATATATAGTGTCACGTAGAATAATAGCACAGTTCTCTTTTGAACAGAAGCTCCTATATTAGGTCCCAAGAAGTGATTCCTTACGAAATACGGCTTATTATGCAAGAAAAAATTTACACTGTCGATATGTAAAAGGTCTTTTGATGGCCGTAAGCCACTAGACTGTCTACTTGAGGGTGTCAAAGCATCCATAAACTTTGTTAAATATATGAGTATATATCAAATAGTGACGCAGTCTGAAAATAGATAAAAACGTTCGAAAATGTAGTACAGAGAAGAAATTGTTCAAACCGCACCAAATTCTTGAGTAAACCATGACGAGACTTGCAAATGGATACATTTACAATGTGGCTATATAGAACGTATACTTGGTATTTTAAAAAAGTGAATTGTTCTCTTGTGAAATTTTTTTGTATGTATGTGCAGATTCAATGTGTTCTTAAAATGTAATTTGGCCGAGGACTTTTAACTCTTTTGACATGAATAAATTATTGAAAGTGTTTATGTTATAAGATGTATTTATTCTTTCTACAAAGGTTTCTACCCTTTTTCAATGGCTAATAACTTTATTGAGGATTTTCATGATGCTCATATTCTATGATTGGAACAACTTCAAACACACTAAAGATTCTGTCCAAGGAGAATACTTCACGGCTCCCATACGAAAAGGCATATTGAAAAGATGGAGTATAAGGTGAAGATATAATTTATTTTAGAGCTTTTAGTTGTCTCTGAATTATATTTCATTGTTAATATATATCATATAATTATTAAACTTTACTAAAATTATTATAAGTAGTTTTATTATGTGTGTGCATATTTTATCTTTATATTATTTTATTTATCTCATTAATATATGTTATTTTTAAGTGCAAGCAATGGCTAATGTATTTAACGTAGCAATCGACTATAATTGCCTTTTTGTAACATTTGAAAATAAATCGTTCACTGCATTTTAGATTTTAGATGATTTAAATAATTTTTTGATGCAAATCCATATTCTTCAACTAAATGTATTTGATATCGGGAAAAGTAAGGTAATGCATTTATGTCATTTAAACTTCCGTGAGCGTTTGAAAGGAAATATTTAAAATTCATTAATGTTTTTATATGGATTGTATACATTATATACATGCATATACATACATAGTGTGAAGTATAGTTTTAAGGTATAATTGGTAATTTTATACAATCGAAAATTACATAGCTCTCATTTATAAAATTGCTGTATAACAAATGAGCTAATAAATGTAGAAAAAGTAAGTGCACTGCTTGCCACCGTAAATGCTACATCTTGAAGGAAGCATGCAAATAACATGAAATTTACAACATGAATTAGCGGAACTGAGATATGCACATGATTAGAATTTCAGCGCAGACGCACATCATTCGCGCCTGTAGCACCACTTCAAATCACTATTTAAAGCTGGAAAATTTCAACGGTTTCAAGTTCGGCAATTGTGCTTTTCTTGTGACTTTTTTTAAAAAAGCGATCACTTATATCTCGTTGAAAACAGGGATAATTTTTTTGATCAAATAACCGAGTTCGACAGAGGAAAGATAATGGCCTACCAAGTTTGTGGATTACCTTTCAGGGAAATCGGTAGTTGTGCAGAGCTAAACCAAACAACTGTAATGCGGATATGTGATCTTTGGATTCAGGAGGGTACGACTGACCGATGTGTTTTATCGCATTGACGTCAGTGCACCACTTCACGCGATGACATGCATATTGTGTGCTTGGAAGTGACGGATCGCTCAGCCACATCACGAACCCTAGCAAAGCACATCCAGTCTGTAACGCATCATCTAGTGTCTGCGCGTACTATTTGACGCCGTTTACAGCAGAGTGGTCTGTCGCAAGACGTCCAGTGCTTCATCTACCGTTGACGCAGAACCACAGATGTCTCCACCGCTAATGGTGAGATGAAAGAAGGATGTGGACGGCAGAATGGAATGAAATTGTCTTTACTGACGAGTTACGCTTCTGTCTGCAACATGACGATGGTCTCATTCGAGTCTGGAGACACCGTGTAGAGAGGATGCTGAACAGTTGCGTTGAAACCACCACATTAGTCGTGCACCCGGTATTATGGTATGAGGCGGTATTGGATATCACTTTTGCACTCCTCTAGTACGCATTGCTGGTACTTTAAACAGTCAGCGCTACATCTCTTAAGTTTTGGAGCCAGTTGTATTTCCTTACCTATAGGGCTTTCCCACATACATATTTCAATGCTGGACCACACGTAGCACACGTTGTCCAAGGGTTCTTCGTCAATCTCCAGATTTAATTGCTTCCCTGGCAGGCTCCCTCTCCTGATCTTTCAACGATAGTAAATATGTGGTCCATGATTTCTCAATGAGTGACCCAGATTACACTCCCAGCTGCCACAACAGATCAATTTTGGCAAACTGTGGAAGTTTCTTGGTCTGCTGTACCCCAAGAATACATCCAAAGTCTCTTTGAATTAATGCTGAGGCGTGTGGCAGCGGTGATCTACAACAATGGCGGCTACTCTGGCTACGAATTTTGACAGGAACCAGTCTTCACAGAAGTCTAAATTTAGTCATTTGATTCTTGATCAACATGTTATCTACTAATCTATATATACGCGCAATCTCTTCACTCTCCAGGTAGTTATTGATGATGTCAGATCTATGGGGACGTGCGTTATCATCCATTAAAACAAAAGTAGGGCCAACTGCTGCAGCGTACTATCTCACAATGGGTTCTAGGACTTCATCTCAATACTGGACAGCCGCCACAGAACCCCGTTTAAAGACGTGCAGGTCAGCACGGTATCCTAATGAAATCCCTTGCCCACACCATAATGCTTCCGTCTCGGAATGCGTAATGCTCGGTGATGTTTTGCGGCTGAATGCGGTTTCCTTATTCACGCCATATCCTAATATGCTTGTCATCTGGCTCCAGATTAAATCTTGATTCATCAGTACGCATGAGATTGTCCCAGTCAGACACAGTCCAATTGACATGTTCCCGGCACCACTTTAATCGTACCCTTCTTTCTTAGACAGATAGACAAACACAAACCTGAGGTAACCGAGCATACTTGCCACTTATATGTAAGCTTCGGCGTACAGTAGCTGCAGATATCACCTTACCAATGGACGCTGTAACCATAGATGTCACAAGTCGGGAGGTCGCTCTGCAATTCCGCTTGGCTAAAATCGCAATATATCGATCTTCCGCGGTTTTTGTAACATTTTGTCGGCAGGTTACGGGCTTTCGAACAACTGTCTGCGTGGTTTGGAATTGTTTTCATAAACGTGAAATTACAGAATGATGAACGCCGAAGAAGAGAGCAACGTCTGAGATCGACTGTCCTGCTTCAATGCGCCCCACAGCACGCCAGTGCTCAGAATTTTCGCCTTCTGGAAGTCATAGAAACACGTAGTCTTGAAAACAAATCGCACGAAAGTTTTAAACACCTTCTATGAGCATTTACAATCAACTTCTGTAACCCTTCATAAAGATGGTATCTTATAACAGGGTTCGCACAACTCCTGGAAACTCTTTAAATTTAAAAAAAAAAAAAAAAAAAAAAACTTAAGGGCTCTGGAAACTTTTGGAATTTTGACTTGACTCCTTGAAAATCGTGAACTACTCCTGGAATTTTTTCCTACCTTGATGCATTTATTTTTTTATACAAAATTTTATTATTTTTTGAATTTTTTTGTTTTAATATTTTAAAATTTTTAATAAAATAGTCAAAAAACTTAATTTAGCATTAGTTTAATTTATTTAATAAATTTATTTAATTTAGCATCGATATTAAATTGTTTTTGTACTTTTAACTGTTGACTTGTGTAAGCGTTTTCAGGATTTAGTTCAGCTACAATAATTTCATGAAAATTCAGCTTGGTAGTATTTAAATTTATGTAAAGTGAGATAAAGTAATTACCAAACAAAAATAAACGTGTTGCGCAAGTAAGACCGACGATTTTAATTGGTTATTTTTTATTTGCTAATGTTTTCCTTGTATTGTATAAAATTACTTTGAATATTAATATATAAATATATAAAATTTTTGAGTTAAAACATATTTTCCATGTTTCCCTTGATGAAAATTACGTATAAATTCAATCGGTAAAAATTTACCATACGGTCACCCTTGGCGAAATTTTCAAGAAGTCGCCAAGAATGACCGCATGACGAATTTCCGATCGGCAAAAACGGCGAAAGGAAAATGGCTAAAATAGTAACAAATATTTCATACATTGTTGGTATCTAACAATATGCTCAACTAATTTTACAATATTAACAAAAAACGCAGATTTAAAGATTTCAAACATTAATGGTAAAATAATAAAGTTGATATGTTAAATTATCCATAAAATTTTTTGGTTAAATTTTATATTAAAAAATTTAAATCGGTAAATTATGAGAAATAAAATGACAAATAGGGTTGCCAAAATATTAGTTCGCCGAGTTTACAGTAAAAATAATCGCCAAATTTGGCGCCAAAAAAACGCACCTAGGATGATTGTATAGTAAATCTGATCCATTCAATTGAATCAGGGTAAATTTGTTTATTAATCAAATAAAGATTGGAATAAAAATTATTTAATAATCCTGGTGGAAATTGTCTTTTTAATGACCAATGGACTCTTGAAACTATATCTAACATCTTGAAATACTCAATAGATTAATAGACTGGAATCTATCGGAAATGTCTAAAAATTCTGAAAGAACTCATTATTTTACACAATGTATACTGCAGTATTATATAGAAATGTGGATTATTTAAATAAAAAATTTTCTGTTGTAGCTGAAAATTCATTGAAGGTTTTTGAAATAATCATTAATGATTTTAACTTAAATAAAAAATAGTTTCATTGATGTTCACAATTATTTATTTTTATTCATTACAGAAAGGAGTGAAAAATATTGCATGTACATAATTATATGCATATTTGGTTAAAAACAATTTTTAAAGTAAAAAAAAAAAAAAAAAAAAAAAAAATTAACGTGAATGTCGATACTTCCTGGAAGACTCCTTAAAACTCTTGGAATTTGATTCTTGGAAATCTGTACGAATCCTGTTATAAGACTGCGCTTTTTTGCATATTTCTTGGCATGAAAGCGCGATTAGTTGTTACCTAACATATTTGCATTCTTCCATCTACCTCGGCAGCGATTTGCATCCTCTTCAATTCTGATTGACTTCCGGAAATTAACATTTTCCTCTCCGTGCTTAACTTTTGGAAGTGAATGTACTTTCTTTCAAATTATCATTACTTGTTTAATTATTTTTTTTCTACTATATGAAAGGCCCGTTGTATATTTAATAAACAATTAGTTAAATCAGGTATTGTATACATGATTTATAAATACATTATTACATGCTTATGTTTATTAAGAATCTTATGTTTTTTATTTTCAAATAAGTAATTTCACGAAAATGTAATTATCTTTTCTATTTTACAGACTTCAAGCTTTATTTATGATGTGTACTGCTCCAACAGAAGAGAGAGATCAAGCGTTGAATATAACTTCCGAACTTTTAGCGATGATAGCGTGTGTAAGAAGTTTACACTTTTTTCCTTCAATGCTCCCTTTTTTAACATTTGCGATACATTTTGTTAATTTTATTAAGAAAAACAAACCTTGGGATATCTAATATTTTATCATTTGTTTATAGTTGATCCATTAGAAAATGAAAAATATTGTCTCAGCTTTTCATATGATTATACAGGATGCAATAGATATATATAATGATGGTAGTCTTATGAAGTCCTAAAACATTTTTGGCTCAAACGGCACAAATGGAATTTTATACCGGTCAGACGTGCGAGACATCCTGTTTAATATTTAAACATTCCATTGAATGTTGGATTAAAAATAGCTGTTGATTGTTAAAGTTATGCAAGTGCTTCAAATTCTGAGTGCCATTCTTAATAAATGTCTTGAAATATTGTTGAAAAATAAATGGTTAGTGAACTTTAACATAAATAATGATGGATCACTTGTATGGAATTTATAAATTCTTAGTTTTTTGAATACCTACAAAGTCTGATTGATAGTCAAAGGACTAGAATTGCAGATTATGCCATCAGATGAATTTGTAAATCACATCATATGAAAAACAGAATCGAACCGGTAACTATCATAGTGTTCACGCTTGAAAGAGCCTTTTAGAATTTTAATGGAACACATTTGTTTCCAGTGAGGCATACAGATTCTGTTTAAATTTACAGATGATAGTCATGTTCTCTTTTTTCTTAGGAAACCAGTGAAAAACCGCCGTAAACAACATCTCGTTGAATTTTTTCCCCTTTATGTTTACTTATGTTTGATTTGATTTTAGGATCTAGATCTTGTGACGTCGGATGTTATCGCTGGTCTTGTATTGTTGAGAAGAAAGTGCACTCGTCAGTGGAAAATAGAAGCTTCTGCTTTGCCCGAGCTCCCGCCCATCTCAAAAGCAGGTATGATCATTTGCAATGTTTAGCTTACTTGAATATTGTGTATAAAAATATGTAATTACAGTCACCATGTATCACGTAAATTTAATTTATTGTATTTTTTGACTAAGCAAACTGTAAACTAAAAAAAAATCGCATAATCTGTATTATTTATAAATTATTCGCCACCATTTACATTTGTCTGAATTTGTAAATAAACCCTTGATATTAGTTATAAGATCACTTTCTATGAAGAGAAAAATTAGGATTTCAGACGCAACCACTGATTTAATATGTAGGTTTCTGTCATACTTCTACTTTCTGTATTCACCTATAGCTGAGTGGTTGAACTTTTTTAGGGTTTACACCCCTGAAAGAAGTGAATGCAACCCATTATCATGGAAAACTCTTCCTGAAAAACAATGTTATGCAACAGAGTTATGCTTTAATGCCCTTTACAACATTCGTCGATTATTAAGCTATCTGTGAATGTGGTATCTGGATGACTGTCAATCATACAAATAACAACAGTTTATTAATAAATATTATAAAACTAAAAAAAAGGATATTTTAAAAGGCACAGATTTTGAAATTATAATTGTTTGACTGTACTAAAGATGTTTGTAATATGCATTCTAATAATGTTGTATTAAAAATAAAATGATTAATATCAAGTTATCAAATAGAGCAAACTCTGCAAATGACTGCATTAAATTTTTTTAATGATAAACATTTTACTTTTAATCAAATTCTGCACCCATTTTATTGATACACTTTTGCCATTTCCGAGGTAACTCGCATATTCCTGTGGTGTAGAACCCTCGATCATGGGAGTCGACGAACTCTTGAAACGCCATTTTGACAGCATGTGCGGAAATGAATTTTTTTCGTGATAAAAAGTCGTTTAAATTTTGAAAGAAATGATAGTGAGTGGGGTCAAGGTCTGGGGAGTACGAAGAAATTACAACTCCCACTCCTGTAGCTTTGACATAATCATTCGTGCGGTATGTGGTCGAGCGTTGTCGTGCAGTGGAATTGGAGTCATCCTATAAACTAATTTTGGTTGTTTGGCTAGATTTCTCATGATTTCGTCTAGTTGATAACAGTAGACATCCGCCACGATCGATTAGCCAGGTTTCATAAAGCTGTGGTAAATGATACCTGAACCAGACCACCAAACAATGACCATCAGCTTCTTCTGGTGGATGTCTCGTTTCGGACAGTATTTTGCTGGTCCATCTTTGTCCAACCATTGCGATGAACGTTTACAACTGTCGTACATGATCCAATTTTCATCGCACGTAATGATTTGATAGAGAAATGGTTCTGTTTTTTTTTTTTGCGAGAAAAAAAAGAGAAGGATATGCGTCGAATTTTCGTTCCTTTTGTGCATTAGTCAATTCATGCGGTATCCACTTGTTCAGCTTTTTCATTTTACTGATTTGTGCCAAATGAGTCAAGATTGTTTGCTTTGATACATTGTAAATTCATGATAGTTGTTCGCGTGATCTTTGGCTGGAATTCGCTTCCACAGTGACATCAATATACACCTGATCGACCACATGATTCATTAGACAAATCGAAATCTCTCAAACGAAATTTCTTAAATCAATTGGCTACAGTCGCGTTTGTAGCCACTTGCATGCCAAAATCACTGTTAATATTGGCGACTGATGTTGTGGCTCCACGTAGGAACTCATATTTTATCAACACACGAATTTCGCTAATTTCTATGGTCTCACTTAATCACCTATACAAAAAAAAATTTTTTTTTAACTGAAATATGCGTTAAAAAGAAGAAAATATGTACCTTTTACACAAAAAACAAATTATGCCAAAATGTAAATGAGTTTGATGTTGAGAAATAAATAACAGGAAATTTGTTCTATTTCATACTTAATAACCTAATACTTGAATCCACAGTGAAGTAGAATTTCAATTTTACTTTTTACAAAAAAAAAAAAAAAAAAAAAAAAAATGAGGGCCACATAAGTAAGAACAGCGAATTTTTTTTTAAAAAAAAAGCCTATGAAACCTCAAAAAATATGAAAATGTGCGATTTCGTGCACAATTCAGAAAGATGAAAGAATTAATTAGTTAAAAGGAGCTTAAATCTAGAAAAGTGACAGAAAGTTCAATACTTACTTGAATTTATTCGAATTTTTCAATAATGCTTATTCAATTGACATATAAATAAATTTAAAACGTACAATGAATTAATTCACTTTTGAACCATTATTTGAGCCCCTTCGTATTGAAAATTCAGTTTTATTTAAGATTATGTGCATTATCTGCATCTATATATATGCTTTTAATGTAATACTTTGTACTTAAGTGCGTTTTTTACAGATATCTCATCAGATTATTTATTTTAAAATATATTTTTTTAGCGATACTAATTAAATTTGTTTTTTTTGCAGTTTAAATATATCTTAAAATATTTAAATGTGCTTAAAAGTCATATTTATCAGCTGTGTTTTAAATGATTTTGTCTTTAAAAATTTTTTTTGCCTGATTTTCCATGGTATAAATCTATTTAACAGAGTAATAAAATAAAAATTATTAGAAAGAATTGCTTAGTTTATTTCTATTTCTGATCATTTTTTATTTCTCTAATTAGATGGAACTATTTTGGAAAAGTTCCCACCTGAGGATTTTGAACCATGGATGAATTTAAAAACAGCCAATTATTATTTCAAATTAGGTTTGGGAGTACTTGGATGGCCCTGGTTCATTTTCAGGAACCTCACATGTGGATGCTGCCTACTTGTGAGACATCTCACGTATGTTATGAGTTTTTTTTTTTTGGATAATTATATCTTTTTTGAAGTTTTATTTATTATTTTTTGAAGTCCATAGTGTGCTATACGATATATATAAATGCAATATCATTGAAACCATACATTATTGGTGAGTGCCTACTTGTTAGATGTCTCAAGTATATTATGGAAAAATTTTTTTTTTTGAAATATAATTATCTTTTTGGAAGTTCCAATTATTATTTTTTGAAGTTCATGTATATGCTGTGTATGTTACACGATCTATAAATGCAATATCATTGCAACTATATATCATTGTTGACTGTAATTTCTTTTACATCAAGGAAAGAAAGACTACCGTTTAAAATATGTAATTTAATTTTTGTGCTGTTATTATTTTTTACATACACCTTCACTATTTATCGTAAAACAATGCAAGTGTCTCTTAATCAAGTTTCTCAATTTGACTGAAGGAAATTTGTTTCCTGTAGTGATTGTTGTTTGCGAAGTGGAATCAATGTTGATGATAGATTGATACAAGATGGAATTAGTAAAAGGAATAATTGAAACTTTATAGTTACTCTATTACCTGTGAATATAGTCATAATGTTCTTATATAACGCTAACCTGTTTCTATCTCCCCTAAATCATAAGGAGCTCACTGTGTCCTGTTGGTCGGAGTGCGCTTTTTGCAAGAGAGTCCTTAGGTTGCATCATTAATAACTTTTGTATAACAGTTCTCTGTTGATATATGCTCTGTTTCTGTTTTCTGTATTCATATTTGTTGGATTCGATGCGTCAACGTTTACCAAACATCATCTGTTGCGTTGCTGGAATAGTTAGTCCACGATATACGAAATGTCCTTACTGAAGGCAAGTAATACGCTATAAGTGTCAGAATTCTTTTTACAACAATTTTTAACTATTACACTATCTAATACTTTTGCTTTGCTGTATCATACTAAAAACAACCGGTAACATAATAAGCAATGATTATACGAATTACTCAGTACTCCTGGAGCATTGTTGAGGTTTCTAAGTGGCCCTGTTGTTTTGATAATGTTTGAATGCGATCCATAAGCATTGCTGTTTGTTGCAATGAAATTAATGATTTAAACTGATACCCAAGTAACGACATTGTGTTCTTGAACAAATGATGCTTTTTTCAGGTTTCAAGATTCAAATTAGGAACACCCTGATAGAATTCTGCTACACTATTGCATATCGTTATAATGATCCAGCACTTGATATTTTTGGATTAGTATTGGATTTCATTTCTATCTTTATAATACGCGTTATTTTGTAATTTCGTAGCATTTTTCCTTTCCTTATTTGCATGAAGAGACTCCATTTACTCTGGATCACAAGAAGCCGACTTTGGTCTTTTTCACCAGCGGCCCAAATGAGTTTCTTTGTTTGTTTGTTCTCCTTGTCATTTGCTTATTGCTTGTTATTATATTTAAGCATTGTTTTCAACACAGCTTCCATTGTAGATCAGATCAATTTTCGCTGTTTGCGGAAACAGTCATAGGTTGTCATTCCCCAACCGCTTATCAACGGTTCAAAGCTATAACTTGTAAAAATGATTATTTACACTCTTGGATGTAACACTCATTATTGGTTTCATTATTTTCTTTATACCGCAAAAGTATTTACAATAAACTTACATTTATAATGTTTTCTATCTCTAATATAAATTTGGTTTTGATACCTCTTTCTTATCACTCTTAAAATTTCATTTTGAACCGCCAGGAATGTATTTTAGTAAGATTTACTCTTTATTGAGAAATTAAATTGTACGGACAGCTTGATATTGAATTGTAAACGTTTCATGAAATTGTGCTATATCATAACGTTTTATTGTAGAATATTTAATGACCTATCATAAAAGAGAACGAAGAACTACTCTGCATGATTCACAGGTGTATCATCGGGTATTCACAGGTTTATGACATCTTCGAGATTTAAAACTTATTTCTATATGATATAATTTTAGGGCAAAAGTTTTACAATTATTCTAATTCTTTACATTTTCAATTTTATCATATGAATAAGTAAAAAATGATATTTGTTTGTAACATTAGCTTAATAATATTAATAATATATTGTTATAGTTTTTGATAAAAAAAAAATACCATAACTTTTAAAATTACTACATAAATTTTTATTTAGTTTCAATAATAAATGTGATTTGAAATTTAATAAATTTAGGATTTGAGTAACTTTTTCGAGAATATGATACTGTAGATTTATTTAAAATATTTTTCACGACTTTTTTTTCCTTCTATAAAATTATATATATTTAAGTGTTGATTATTATGTTTAGTTTCTTTTTACTGGGTTGGTTTAAGTTTTGGTTCTTTTGACTAAGATCGAAAGGGCTATATTTAAACACAATGTGAATTTTTTTTATTAAGGTGCTATGTACTTTTTTAACATGACTCTTTGATTTCCAGGTGTTGTTTTTCATTCCGTAAAAAGGCCAGTATCGTTGAGGGCGATAACTGCTGCGGATGCAATCTGGCTGGACTCCAACTTACTTCAAATTTGTTATATGAAGATCTCATTCTAGTCAGCTTCAAAGGCAATGTGTACGAACTTCCATTTTTTGTCGCTTTCGACCATTCAACATCGACCATTTTAATTGCCGTCAGGGGAACGATGTCAATGAACGATGTCTTAACTGACCTCGCCGCAACATTTGATGCTATGGACGAGCCTGGTCTTCCCCCAGGATCCATTTGCCATGGTGGTATGCTGAGTGCTGCTCGGCAGATCAAGAAGAAATTGGACGATAGAAGCATTTTGGATAATGCTTTCAAAGAAAAGCCTAACTATCAGTTGATCACAACTGGACACAGTTTAGGTACTTCAATAACTTCAGTCGATTAAATTGTAATAAAACTAATTAGAAATCGTTATGATACTAAGCAATTATATACAAGTGGCTTTTTTAAATTATAATTTAAGACTATCAAAATTCATTAAAAATTTCAGTTCCATTATTATCATCGCTTTCTTGTAATTGAATTGCTGTTTGGAACATTGAGAAAATAATGAATTATTGCTTTAAATTTGTGAAATGCTATCAATATATATATTTTATTTTCCCTTCATATTTAAATAACCTAATATCTGTGCCATAACCTAATATCTGTGGCATACCTGTTAAATGATCACAATGTTTAATAAAATAATTGTTATTACTTATGACACTTGGACAAGTCAAACTCGCTATGCCATTGGCTATGCGAATTTAAATCAGCAGGGTGGGTCTTTTGCAAAAAATAGTAAAGTTGTAACTGCTTTCTTGATTTTATGTTTTTTTAGTTTGGTTTTCATTTATAGTACTTTAATATTTCGTTCTTTAAATTTGAATATTTCATCATATATATTTGAATTAGTAGAGAACATTTCACATCAAATACAGTTAAAACATCGGATGATGGATCTGTTAAATATTAGTATAGTTTTATTGAAATTACATCTATTAGTTTTACTCTTCGTGTATTACACAGTACCTGTGTGAATGTAAACTATGGATTAAAATTCTATCTTTTGTTTTAATTTTCACTGAAAAATAGGATTTATTAAATATCTAGCATGCAAAAACAGTTTTTTTTCAACATTAGAATATTATAATAATCATCTTGTAAAATTTCATATGCAGCAAACTGACAATTTTATGGTAATTAAAATTATTACAGTTACAACAATAATTGATTCCACACATACATGTCAATTTAAAATAATGTGATATATTAACTTATATATATATATATATATATATATATATATATATATTATTAATAGAATTCATTAATTATATTTATATTAATATAAAAACATCATTATTTTAAAAATCTAATGACTCTTGTTTTTTTTATCTATTTACATTTTTTATAATTTTTGTGGGCTTCAAAAATTTTGTGAAAAATATGATTTTCTTTATAGGAGCCGCTGTTTCTTCTGTTTTAGCTTTGCTGCTGAAGCACCGTTATAATCACGTTCGGTGTTACGCGTTCGCTCCGCCTCCAACAGTAAACAAAACAGCTTTGCCATATGCGAAGAACTGTGTCTTCACTGTCATCTACGGTAATGATGGTATTAGTTGCATGAACTTTGAGCGGATAAAACGATTTGTGCTTGAAATGGTGGACTGTCTTAAAGATTGCAATTTGCCCAAGGTTTGTAACTTATTATTTTAAATATGAAGGGTGATCAAAAAATTTACATATGGCGGCCTCATTGCAAAGTGCATGCAAATCCATGCTGAGTAAACACGTGGCAAAAAACTGGCAGAGTTACTTTTTATCGATATATTTTGGTAAAATGACTAATTAAAATATATGCCAATTTGATATAACGCAGGATATTCAATAAAGCGGTTAAAGAAAGGAACTTTTGAATTATTTATTATTCAGTTAACTGATGTGTAATATTTTTGATAAATTATGCGAAGTATTTTATATTTAAAATTTTGTACTTAAATAATATTTTATATGATTTTTTTAAATATATTTTTATTTAAATGATTTTGTTCACGTATTTAACAATATGTTTGAGATTATATTGTGATAAAAAATTTAAATATCGTTGCCAATTTTGTCAAGTGCATTTATATATATTTTCTTTTAAGGAAAAGTATATAACATAATATATACCTAATCGCTTAATTTTGTTAAACCATACTTCAATAAACCAGTTAATGTTATCTGCATTTTAAATCTGTTTGTGTGGATAAATGTTTGAAATCTATGTTGGTATTTTCATTTATTGCATATTTGTTCGTACTTTGATATAATTTATCAGTTTGAAGATAGTTTAATTTATTTTATTTTTTAGTATAAAATACTTTTTGGTGGTGGACACTTACCGGATGATCTGGAAAGCAGGGGACAATGCACGAATTCCCAAACTGAGTTTGTTGTTGGAAATGGGAAAGCTAAAGAGCAAAGTCATAAAACTGTTAGTAATGTTCTAATATAAATCTTTCAATTATAATTTAAGTCAGTTTATTATTTATACTTTTTTCAGTTTAATGTCTTAAATTTTTTTGCATGTATATATTTTTAAATCAACAAAATTTTGCTAACAGGAGGAAAGAAATTCTGAAGGAAATGCACATAGGCAGGCATGGAATAATTCTCAAGAGGAAGTAAATTCTCGTCAACCCGAGGTCACAGAATCCAATTATGTTGCTGGAACCATTGTACACATATACTCCACAAAGGATGGGTAAATTTATAATTTAAATCAGTTAATATTCTTAGTTGAATAAATAATGTTTTTTTTTTAAAGAAACTATACTGTAAAGGTAATAGGCATGTCGAAATTGGATCGTAAATTAGTGGAAACTATTTCTGGAGTTATCTAATCCTGGTTAATGCTCTGTATGTTAGATGGCAGAGTCTGGGTTTGGGGTATGTTATAGGAGCACATTAAACCAGAATGCATTTTGCTTACAGTAATGTTTGGGTGAGGTAGAATTAATAGTCTTCAGATGTTTTATGGAGTGGGATCTTTGATCTCAATTCATGATAGACTCATACTCCACTATTTTAGACAACAATGTGATTTTTACACTGTGGCAATTTAACGGGTAGAGAGAAGATTATTATTACTTCCAGCTTGATAAAGCCATTTGTCAAGTATTGACGTCCACAGTGAATTGAAATGGTGACAATGGGGTTAACCGATTGAACTATCCTGAGCAGAGTTTAAACTTGAATCCTATAGAACAATTCTGGGATGAGTTAGATCGCTGAGTTATAGAGTGTGATAACCATTTAAAATCGGCGAAAGAACTTATATGTCTTCTTCCTCTGTACCTGTAACCATCGAATATATTATTCTTATTTCTTTTATCACATATGTCCAAATACTTATTGATAGATTATATATATATATACACACACTACTAGCCATTAAAATTGCTACACCAGGAAGAAATGCAGATAACATAATGCGAACAAGAGGTGGCCGAGACGTGTATCCAAGGGCACCCCATATCATCACGCCAGGTGATGGGCCAGTATGACGATGACGAATGCACGCTACCAGTGTGCGTTCACCAGGATGCGACCATCATGATGCTGTACACAGAACCTGGATTCATCTGAAAAGATGACGTCTCGCTATTCGTGAGCCCAGGTTCGTCGTTGATCACACCATTGAAGGCGCTCTTGTCTATGACGCAGCGTCAAGGGAAGCCGCAGCCATGGTCTCCGAGCTGAGAGTCCATGCTGCTGCAAACGTCGTCGAACTGTTCGTGCAGACACTTGTTGTCTTCCAAACGACCCCGTTTCTTGATTCACGGCTCGTGACTTGGTTGCACGATCCATTACGGCCATGCGGATAATATGCCTGTCTTCTCGGCTGCTAGTGATAGGTGGCCGTTGAGATCCCGCATGTTCCGTATTACCATCCTGAACCTATCGATTCCATATTCTGCTAACAGTCATTGGATCTCGACCGACGCGAACAGCAATACTGCGATAAGATAAACAGCAATCCCGGTACAATTCGACCTTTATCAAAGTCAGAAACGTGCTGGTACGCATTTCCCCTTCTTACACGAGGCATCACAACAACTTTTCACCAGGCGATAACGTTCAAATGCAATTTGTGTATGAGGAACCGGCTGAACAATTTCCTCATTTAAACACAATGTAGGTGTCGCTACTGGCGCTGCTTTGTCTGAATGCGCTGAAAAGCTAATCATTTGCATATCACAGCACTTTCTTCCTTTCATATAAATTTCACACTTCTGTAGCATGTCGCCATCTTGGTGTAGCAATTTTAATGGCCAGTAGTGTGTATATATATATATTATATATATATATATATATATGTATATATATATATATGTATATATATATATATGTATATATATATATATTATATATATATATATATATATATATATATATATATATATATATATATATATATATATATATATATATATATATATATATACTCTACAGTAAAAAAAGTAGAAGGACACTTGATTTTGTAACAATAACCGAAAAATATTTTTACTAAAATTATTTATTAGAAACTTACAAATATTTTAAAAATACAATTTTAACATAAGAATTATGATATTCAAACATAAAATATTAATGGCAACAAAAATAGCTTCTATTTTTTGAAATTTTGTAAAAAAAAAGTAGAGGGACAGCATTATAATGAGTGAAAAAAATAGTGATTTTAATAAGGAATGTTCTTCCCATTGGCCTTTATAGCTTCAAATATTCTGTTTGGAAGAGAATTGTATAGAGGTTGAACTTTTGTGATACAAAAACTTTCCTACGAGTCATTCAACGCTTCTCGAAGTTGAGTTAGAGAATCAAATTGCTTTCCATGAGCATAAATTCGACGAACTAGCATTGCCCGGATGTTTTCCACTACCTTTAGGTCAGGACATTTGGTTGGCCATGGTAAAACACCCACATTATTTTTTAGGAACCAATGTTTGATTCCAGTCGGGTTGTGAATGAAAGCTCTGTCTTGCTGAAACTTCCACTTTTTACCCCCCTCCCCCAAGTCAGACTCACAAGGAAGAAGCTTGGAATTCAGCACTTCATTGTAGTCTATATGTTTTTGTCTACCATTTAAGAAAACCAGACTTGTCCTTCCTCCGTATCCAACAGCCAACCAAACCATTAAATACCATGCTCCCATTTATCGTGTTGAATAGTATTCGTCTTCATTCCCCAGACAATGCCAGTAGTGATAATATCCGTCTGGACCGTCTAAGTTAAATTTCTTTCCATCGGAAAATATCATAGAAGTTCATTCTATAATCCAGGACATGTGCTCCTTAGTCCACGCTAAACGGTTATCAATGTGAGCCTTTGTCCACTTAGGATGATATTTTCGTTTTTTGAAAATGAATTTTGAGATCTTTTAATATAGTTGTAAACTATTTGTTTCGTCACATGATTAAGTCTTGCTTGATTTCTTGCCTTTGAAACACTTCCTTTGTTCTTCTTAAGCACACGAGCAAGTTTTCTTTCTTCACGTGATGTTTCGGCTTACTCCCGAACTTCTTCTTTTTCTTTCCATTTTTATAAATATTTCTGATGAACTTTCTTTTTCTTTCCATTTTTATAAATATTTCTGATGAAGTTTGAAACTGTATTGGGGCTCACCTCCAACAATTAAGAACTCTCTCTGACACCCTTACTATCATTTTGATGTGCGGAAATTCGGCACTTTTGAAAAATCGTTAAAAGGTATTCCTTTAGGCGTTTCTGAGAACGGAGAAAGAGCGTAAATTTTAAGCAACTTATATTTTTTGACAGAAAAGGATAAAACAAACTGCAAAATCCCTATTTAACTGAAGAAAAACTTATTAAATGAAATAGATTGACAAGCGTCCTTCTACTTTTTTACGCATCAGAAATTATATATACTCTCTCTAATTTTATTAATATTAGTAGTAGATGTTTAATTTTGCGTAAAAAGAAAAAAAGGGTCATTAAATTAAATCTGCATAAATATCTGGTAGTTAGGAGAAAATAAGAGATTTTAATTGGCAAAAAAGCACTGTACTTCAACTTTTTTACGCAGTGTTTACATACATACCACACACACACACACACACATATATATAAATATTTATTTGTGTATTTATTTATGTATGTATATATATATATATATATATATATATATATATATATATATATATATATATATATATATATATATATATATATATATATATATATATATATATATATATATATATATATATATATATATATATATATATATATATATATATATATATATATATATATATATATATATATATATACACAAATTAAGATATTTACTCGAATACAAATCATACATTTTGTCTTTACTAGAACTAATTTATAAACAATCTATTAACTATCTATAACTAAGTTACAAATAATTACAACTATTTACATTGCTGTTATGAATTCACCTCATAAATACAAAAGGAAGGTTGGAAAGATTAAATAGAAGCAAAGAATGGAATTTGTAAACAGTGTGATTATTTCCCGATCATGCCTCGTCATTCATTAAAATGAATGTGATTTTAAATTGATAAATGAGTTAACAAGTTATAGGTATTGATAAATGATATTTTTTAAAATATCATTTATCAATAAATGTTTTGTAAAACGATATTCTTTAAAATAATTTTTCCTCACACTGTTTTGAAAGCTTTTCAGATGCAAGTAATACTGGCTTCTTAGAAGGCCATAAGCATGGCTTTATTACAGAGCGACAAATATTCTTAACATTTTGTATAACAATGTAAAAAATGTTCTGCAGAAATTAATGATTTCTTTCAGTTGTGCTGCAAAACCTTGTTTATTGTTCAAAGAATCCATTTTAATATCATTTTAAAATGGTGATAAGGTACCTTTTATAAATATATTCACATATTATATAATATATATCTTAATTTAATTCTTTATTACTTCTATTATTAAATATTACAGTATTTCTACGAAAATTACAATCTATTTTATAACTTGGCTAGTCTTCAAATATTTCTCTAACAAACTTTTTCTTATAAACTTAAAATATGTTTGAATGAGATTAAAATTCAACTTTAGCCCCAGTTTATTATAATATCATCTTTTTATTCTCTGTGAGACCGAAAATCCGTAAAATTGAATAAGAATAAAACCTTTTTTAAGAAATAAAACCTAAGTTAATAAGTAAGTTAATTATTTATATAATTTTATTATTATGAGTTAAATTTAATTATTACCTATAAGTCAATTATTAATATTAGTATATTTTAATTACTTTATAAATAAAGCTGCACAAACTTCTAAATTTAATTAAAATATTTTTTTCTTTTTAAAGGTATCATTTGAAATTTAATTTTAAATATTTTTCTTTTTAAAAGTATCGTTTGAAATTTAATTTTAAATATTTTTCTTTTTAAAGGTATCGTTTAAAAATTACTACTCCAGAGAACTATAAGAGGTTAGTTTTTCGTCCGAGAATGCTCTTTGATCACGTGCCCATTTACATTGGGAAAGCATTAAAAGATTTGAGTGAATCAGAGACTATAATTGCCTCTTCTTTGAAGACTACATAATCAGGTTTGCATTTTCAAAAATTAAAAGCATTTTTATCTAAAGGAAATGTATTATTTATATAATTTTCTGTGTCACTTAAAGACTTTTCAATTGGAATTTATATTTAAGTACTAATGTTCATATTATTGTACAAAAAATAGATCTTAAATCTAAAAATAATTTCCTTTATATTTATTGTAAATAGTATATGATAAACAGTTGTTTTGATTTTGTTAAATTATAGAAATTTTGAAATTAATACTAGAAAACTGAAGAATATTAATCTTAATGTTACGTAGACATTTTACATTACGATGCAACTTCCACTTAGAGAGCATTCAAATACATTATGCTAATATTTATTTTAAGCCATATGGTAAAATTTAGAGAATAATTTTGTAGTAATTCATTTTTTCTCATATATTTATTTGCAATAACAATCTTCTTTCAAAATAATATAGCTAATTTTAATGAGATTTAATTTAATAGATTAGTTGCTTTTATTTATTTCGTAAAATTTATCATTTTCAAACAGCATAAGCGAACAATAAATAATATTTTTTACATAATTTTTATATGTTAGAAATATAATCTCAGAATACACAAATCGTTAACATCGAAACAAATCGATCTAATAATATTTCTTGGTGTTTTTAACGGTAGCAAATAATTTAAAACTGCATTTATAAGTAATAAATTCGACGTGCAAGATGGTAAAAAACAAAAATACTTTCATAAAAGTATACAATATTATATAATTTAAAAAAAATTTTATATTTAGATTAATAGTTTTTTTCAAATATGAATGACTTAAATATAAATATTTTATAATTTTAAGTAAAGAGATATAAAGAGAAGGAATGTTTGTGTTCATAATTATGATCACATTTGTTTAAATATTTGTTATGTAAAGCCTTAAAATTAACTGATATAAATAATAAGCTCAAAATGTTGCGTCTTTAGAAATTGGCACATCTTTAGAAAAATTTTAGAAATTGAAAACTTTAGAACAGCTGAATTTACAGTCTCTATAAACTCAGCTGTCAATTTTTAAAGTTGGCGACGGATTTTATAGAGAAAATGTTGAAATATAAAATTATCTATCAATTTAAGACTTGGGATTGTAACTCCATTTGATAGATTTAGTGTTTACTAATTTAGTCATTAATTCTTTTTCTCTTATTTTTCAAAGTTATTTAGTTTATATTTTTCTCTTATATCTCTTTTAAAATCAATAAAACGAATAAAATTGATGATAGTTTTCCAACAATAACTGTCTGTAATTTTTAATATTACATTTATTTAAAAAATAATAATTAAAAATAATTGGTAGTGTTAAATATTTTAATAAAATTAAATACTTTTTATATGAATTTTTAAAAGTATTATTATTAGTTATTAATATAATCTGTCTATGATTATCTATTGATGCATAGTTAAATAATATAATAAATTTATGATAAAAAATTTTATAATGAATATGTTCCTAATTAAAACATCACTTTTTTTCTTTTATAGAAGGTGTAGATTCTGTTGTGGCTTTTGAAGTAAATCATAATTTATGTAAAAAGGAAAAAGAACTTACTATTTTCGTGAAAATAATTTAAGATAAATCATATTTTATTGCTGATGTACTACAATCATATCATTTTTTTGCATTTGGAAAGGCATTTACGGAGTTTATTTTGTGTTTGAAGTTAAAAATGGTACTTTTGTGGATTGTTATGAAGTGTGTAAAAGAAAAATGAACTGCAAAATCTTTGCAATGAATTAAATGTGATTCATTTATAAAAATCAGTATTTTCAATGTGTATAAGAGGCAGAAAAACTAATTTTGTCTTTATGATAGGCATTTACAATCTTTTTGTATAACTTATGTATGATGTGATATTTAAAAAAAATGTGCTTTTTAATCTTCAAATAATATATAAAAATAAGTAATGAATTATTTAAAAAGATCTTTATTCATATTTGCTGTGTAGTTTATTGATGTGGTTCATTTGTCTTATATTTTAATAAAGTTATATTCATTAGAACAAATTTTATAATGAAATGCATAATAATTAAACATACTAACTCAAATAATTTATTAAAAGTCAACATTTTGGTAGTTTATGCTTTCTTTTTAAATGTGAAACTACTTAAATTCAGAAGTATGGATAGTAATGATTGACAGTCTAAAGGAAATTTTCGTTGATAATTTATTTGAATCTATTCTAATTTCCTTACATTTTTTTCAGTTAATGAAATAAAGTAATTCTTGCTCTAATTTAGTATATTTTTACATAATTTATTTAATAGTAAAGTAAGATATTCAAATTAAAACTATGATTACTTTAAACCAAAAAATAAGGAAAAAATATGAAGTAAATAAGATGGATTGGAAATATTTTTGATGAAATCGGCAATCTTCAAGAGGTACTTGTTTTTTTTTAAAGTTAATAAAAACTTCAAAATACATAAGATGAATAACAAAATAAAATATATGAATCATTTTTTCCTCATTATATTTTGTAGAATTAATTAATTTATTTATATTTTTTATATCATAAGAATGCTGTAAGATCTCTTGTATATTAATATTTCATGTACATTTTTCATTGGTATATTCATATCATTAAAAGTAAAGTACATCATTCTATAATTATAATTTGATAATTTACGTTATACTAATTAGTTACCTTATGTTATTCCTTAGAAAATATTAAATTTTACTGATAGAATAAACTAAATTAATCTGCAATGGAAACATCCTTTTCAGAAGTTCTACCGTATTGAGTCTCAATGTTAAAAAAGTTTAGAAAATTTACTATATACATGTACATATATACATTGTGAAAGTGTATGAAATAAGGATGCATTTTAATTTTTGGATAAATGTTTTGAAAATTGAGCTTTATTTATATTTTAGTCTCAAAATTATAGTTCCTGTACACAAATTATAGCACTTTAATTATCCTAATGGTTCAGTTTTAAAATAGAAAATCTGATTCTTATTAATTGTCCACTAGTACTCAATTATTACAAGCGCTCAAGGATTTACTAGTTGATGACTTTAAAATAATAAACATCTCTAAAAATATTAATGTATAAAAGTTATATAACAATCAATAAACCAAATGCAATAATAATCACATTGTAATTTGAAATACAACATTGGAAATAATACTCTGCAAAATTGGGCAGTTTTCCACTAGGGAATTAAACAGTTAATTTTTATAATCTTCCTTTCAAAAATAAATTATTGTGAAACATCATTAGAAAATTAAAAAATATTAATATATAAAAATCATAATGTTTTAAAAATATTTTTAAATGAAAATAATATTTATAGATTAGAAACAAAATGAAGTACAATATGACACAAAGAAAGATTAAAAAAAACATGATATCTCTTAAAAAATTGTTTTGAAATTTATTTCTATAATTTTTCTTTTTTATTGAATTGCTTCATCCTCTTGAAGGAATTTCTTAAAAATTTGTATGTTCAAAGCCATGTAATGTGCATTTTACTACTAGTTTTCTTACGAAAGACTTTGATGTTGTGCATATTTTACTACCGTATATTTGCTTCTTTTCAAGAAAATTCAACAATAGCACTGGCTTTTATCGTGTTAAAATAATTATTTAATTGTGTAATAAAAGTGTATTTATTTTACGAAATATTTACTTAACATTATTTTAATATTGTTATGTATCTGATTTTATGTATGCAGATGTACTTTTCTAACCATCACTTGATCTCATTTGATGATATCAGTGATTTTGATTATGAATCGTAAATGATAAATAGTTTGATTTTACTGCTATTAAATTATCCCATAATTTATTATATCTATCTATATATGTGTTTAGTTATGCATATGATGTACATGTGATATTTTTATAATTTTTATAAAGCATAACTTCCAGCTCATTGATAATTTATTATTTCATTGAACGTTCCTTCTATAAATATTCAATTTCATTAAGTGAAACGTTTTTCATATCATACTTCATTATAACATGTCATTATAATAAAATTTATAACTGCTGTCAATCATGGTTTTGTATAGGAAAAACTCACAGTTTTAGATCTCATCAACGATCTCAGTATTATTTTAATTGCAGTATACTCGATAAAAAATATTAACAGATTAATTTGTTTTTGTGAAGGAAAAATTAAATTTGAGAGAAATTGAAATGTCAAAAATAATCCGATAGTAAAATATTGTATTCTTCATATACGTTCAGTGATTCTGAACATATTGAAATAATAATTTTATTATTGACTGACTTACATTGATTTTATAAGTGAGTAATATATTAGAGTAATTTGTACAAAGTAAAATTATCTGTGATATATTGATGATCACACAAATGGAAAGATCTCTCTGGAAAATATTATGCATCATTTATTTGTAAATGCCAAAGTGTATTTTTAATATCCTAAAAATCAAGTCAAGTATTATGTTTTTGTTAACTGTGTATAATGTACTGCACAGAATTGTCAGTTTTTTTAAAAACATAAAATAATAAAAGTATTTGTAAAGTTTTTATTTAATAAATGTTTAACAAAATGTGTATGATTTATACGATATTTCATTCCATATTTTACACTATTTATTCATTTTTTTTGTGTAGGGAATTTTTAAAATTGTTTATTCTTTTTTGGGAAAAAGACACAATCTACTTGCTCTTAATTTCACATTTGAAATTCTGTTTTTCATGATGGACTGATCATTTCATGATTCTGGTTTTCATGTTGAATTGATCATTTCATGATGAAATCATATGCTCGTTGAGAAAAATTAACATTTAATGAATTTATGAAAAGAATTTTTGGTGGGGGTAGCTCAATCTTATACTTACTATGCGTTAATCTTTTGGCAATCTTTCAAACAGTTTCAAAGAACTCAAGTATAATGCCTTATTCTTATGATCAGTAGTTTTTCTATAATGATTAGGCTAAAACCTGATTTGTCGAGGAACACGAAAGAAATGACTTAATTTTTCATCTTAGTAATTAAGCCTGTTTAATGATGTACGTATGAACTATACATAAGCATAGTTTACTGTACAAGTGATTGACCACGTTACAAAGGTGCCATAGCTGCCAGACTTGTTCGTTGACGAAAACACTGAATCCCACTTGTTGGTTTTGAGAATTTGTCTGTTCTCCCTGTTTTCTTGAAGGATTCCTGCCTCTAGTGCTTGATTTATAACTTTTGTAAACGAAAAAAGTTTTCAGACATAGTTATATTATTTACTTTTCACAAGCGACCTCTTAGTTTCTTCTCGATTTTTTTTAACGTTTGGTGCTATGGCAATTGTAAGGATCAATAGAAAATTCTGAAAATTTGAATCAATTGTTCACGATTATTTTTCGAATTGACTAATTTCATCGATAAAAATGCTTGTTTATATCTATATGTTGCTTCAAAGAAACGCAGAAGTGTGGGAAAATTTTCATGTATTTGAAGGAAATTAGCATATATTAATGAACGTCAGAAATTAATTACGTCAAAATCTTTTTATTTGAGAGAAATTTAATTTAATTTTAATATAATGATGTTCTTAAAGGAATTGTTTTTCATTTGTATTTGGCTATGTATCTGCATTACGTTTTGATTATTAAGTGAAAATAGAATTACAATGCAGATCAAACTGAAATTTCCGTGTAAAGCAAAATTTTAAAACAAACTTTTAAATGTTCCTTGTAATATCTTTACTTTCAAAGAATATTTAGTCAAATTGATATATATCTCATCACATTCAATCTATTTTTCCTAAATGTCTCACGTTCCAAAAATTTGCACTATAAACATTAATTAATTTCTGGAATGTAAAACTTTATAATATTTGTATTTAGAAGAAGTAACTAAAGGGAAAGAAAATGCTAAAACACGTGTATCGCCCATATTATATCATTTATTAATACAATTATTAGTTTAGATGCAGCTGCAAATTTCTAATTAAGTATCGTATAGATTACAAGATGCAAATATTATTTAACATGTTTAATTACACATCAGAATGTTCTCAAATAATTTTACTTCATATATTTTTGATTAAGGATATCTACGTTTATATCTGTATCTATTTTTTTTTTTTATATTGTATGCATAGTTAGATAATATTGCTTATTAGATGCTTTTTGATATTGTTAAAGTTTCCTATATTACTTTACGAGAAAACATATTTCAAAATGCTAATTTGAAAAGCTAAGACTCTTAGTCATGTTTCTATGTCCTATAAAAAATGTAGCATTTTGTAAAAAAGCTGATGGGTAATTTTACGAAATGACATCATAAATAATCGTGTCGCGATTTTAACAGAAGTGCGTTATCGATGTTTATTGTACTACCGATTTACTTTATCATTGCTTTTATCTCACTAACGAAAACAGAAATTTAACTTGCCAATATTTTAACTGTTTTTACTTTTTAATGTTTTAAATATTTTTACTTTAATATAAACGAACTTCTCTAATTTTTTTTTCTGTAGTTTGTCTACTTTATCCTAACATTTATGGAAGGAAATTTCGTGTTAATATGTTAGGCATTTTCTGATATTTAGAGTAATTCAGTAAATGGGAACAATATCTATCTATCTATCTATCCATATATATACATACATATATACATATATATATATATATATATATATATATACATACATATATACATATATATATATATATATATATATATATATATTTATAATAACAATTTAAGCAATATCATATAAACTTAAATATGATTTATGTTATCACTACTGATTGATTTGTGAATAAATTGATTATTTTTAAAAGAAAATTTAATAAAAAAATATGTCGCCATACGCAAAGCCTCAAATAATTTTATGAGTAATACATTA
Organism: Latrodectus elegans; assembly: GCA_030067965.1. Lineage (NCBI taxonomy): Eukaryota > Metazoa > Arthropoda > Arachnida > Araneae > Theridiidae > Latrodectus > Latrodectus elegans. The sequence goes on along the minus strand of CM057822.1, from coordinate 34,042,722 downwards.
TACAACGAGAAGTTTACTAATTTTATCAGAAAAATATTAATATTTTTTGCACATCTAAAATGTCAGTTTTTTTGTTAAATTCATGTAGAAATTAAAACTATTTTTGCATCATTTGTTTTTTCGAGCTCTAATTTGCATGAACTAATATTTATCAAATTTTAATTTTGAATTCTTCAATTAAAATTTTATGTTACTTTAATCAGTGGTTTAATATTTCACTTGCTCAAGGTTTTCGCCCAGTTCCTTCCATTATGATAAAAAAATTAAAATCGAATTGATTAAAAATTCGTTTAAAATATAACAATTGAATTAGCTTCAAAATATTTCTGCTATAATATATTTTAATTTTCGTAAATATGAAAAATTATTTTGTCTCGGATAAAAATTAAAAAACATATAAGACTATTTACCATATTTTTGCGAATCGTTGCGATTGATTTGTTTTTCATCGCAAATTATACCATCCTTTTTTAATAGTTTCTTAGCTATGAAATTGATATTTTTCGGAATATATATATATATTTCGGAATATATATATATATTCCAAATACCGTACAATAGAGCTTAAGCCGTTAGTTCATGGACTCTAAAATACTTCTTGTCATTGTCCTGATATTTCAAAAGTACTGTGCAATTATTTTAATGATAAAAAAATCATTGCTTGATTAGAGTCCCAGAAAATACAGTTTGGGGAATCCTGTAGAGAATGTCCTACAAGCAGTCATATGCAGTCAGTCCTCTAAATACAATCACCGCAGTCTTTCTTAGTAAAACAGAAAAAAAAAAAAAAAAAATTGGGAACATATATTTTTTTTCCAGAATTTCTCATCTCTTATCCTCTTGGCGTTGAATCCAGAGCTTTTCTAACGGTCAAGTTAATAAATAATTTCGGCAAAACTGTAGTACATTTAACACGATCCAGGGCGCAGCATGTCATGACGTCATAAGATGGTCATCATTATGAAGTCAACAGTCATGAAGAGGCCTAGAAAATTGCCTACTCTTTTATATATTCATTTGTTTAATTTTAATGGTGTTGCCTTCTTGAAAAACTGTTTGTCAGGCGATAAGTGCGCAGATCATGGCAACTTACTACGCTCTTGTTTCACTCCGCAAATTTTTGATTCAGAATTGAAATTGTAGCGATATAGTCCGTTCAGCTTCGAGCAATAGAACTCCAATAAATACAAATAAAGAATGAAAATCTGTTCCATAAATAATTATTTCTAATTGATTTCCGTCTGAATTACTCAATATGCAATAGCTATCGGATAATTTTCTATAAAACAGTAGCTACTTCAAACTTTTTACCATATTTCATAATACATTTACAGATTTTGAATTCAACTATTAATTATTTTCTGTAACTTTTTATTTATTGGTGAGATTTGCTTATCACTTTTCAAATAAGAATAGCAGAAATCGATCTTTGCATTTTACTTTATAAACATAAAATATTATTATTTATTATTTCAACAGTGAGACATATAAATTATTGGCTCAAATTTTAGGTACCTTTTTTATTTTAATTTCATTAGTAAACAGTTATTCTCATAGAATAAGAGAATAAATTATATCTTTTCACTATATATAATTTTTTCTAAAAAAATGCATGTTGCAGTAGTATTTTTCAAACTTTGCAGAGCCGTACTTCTTGTAAAAACTTAAGAATTTAATGCATAATTGATCATGTTCAAATATCTGTTTTGTATGAATATATAGGAGTAAAAAGAGAAAAATAGAGCAAATAAAAATGAATACATTGATATTAGCTTAAAATCACATTAAATTTTATCTCATATATTTCAGAAAAAAAAAATAACATCGAATCTATCACTTAAGAAACAGATAGATTTACTTTGATTAAGATAGAAATAAATAGAAATATCTTTTTTTTCATTTAAAATGTATTTACTGAAATAATTTCTCTCGAAAGATAACTTTTTAATGAAACGAAAAATTTTCTGTAAAGTAGATGTAATTTTCTTTTATAATATTTTGAAAACTTTTTGTATTCTTAAAATACTTATCTAAAGTTTTGTGAGAAAACGAGTTAATATAATTAATTTTTAACTAATGTGATATTTGAGCCAAGTAGTTTTTTCATTGAAAATTGTTATACAATGAAATATGTATTCTGACTATTTTAGTCATGATATGTTTTAAAATTTTTAATAGAAAATTACAGTTTAATCACTTTACTATTATTGAATTTTAAATATTGAATTGCAATATATTTTATTTACATTTACATTCGGGAAAATTTTATCATTAATTAAATTTAGAATTGGCAAATATCTTTCGGAAAATTTAAAACTGCTTTAATTAAAAAAAATTGTTAGCCATTATATTCTTCAACTATTTATAGTTTTCGTATTAAATTTTTTATTATTCATTGAATTGATAATTCATCGAAACAAATGTCGATGTGAACATAGATGGTAATACTTTTTTAGTTTCTAGAATTTTAATTCACACTAATTTAATTGGCGCATAATGATTTTAATACTTATAAGAGAAACCGTTTTTAGCAATGATTGACGTTACTAATTACTTTATAATACATTTCAAATCAACATTTTAATATTATATCTTATTTAATATTGCTTAATAGTATACTAATACAACATAGGCTACGAGAAATAAAGATATTTTATTTTTGATTTACTATTTTTACAACCAGTCGTGGTCGTTAATTTTTTTTGAAGTAATATGGAAGGTAAATGGAAGGAAGAATTTATTACTTTTCTAAATTTATTATTTCGTTGTGGGAACATTTCATAAATTAAATTAAAATTCTTATTGTGATATGAATTCAGGAAATATAAAATCATACGTTTTACTTTCGAAAAATTTTTTAAGTGTCTATTTTCCTTTTAACGTAATTAAAAAAATGCACCGCAATGAATAGTTATTCAAGTCAGAGTGACAGAAAATGAGCAAACAAAAAGATGAATTAATGTAATTTTCTTTGGAAATGTTACCAGAGTACAACAAGAATGAGTTTTTTGAGGACATTTATTATCAGCACAAGGACAAATACTAGTTTGCAAATGGTACGATTTGCTTAATAATTACTTTATCCTGGTATGTTAAATTTATTTCCATTATTTTGTTTTATTGTATGTTACTTCATTACAGGTCTTTAAATTGACAAAACAAACTTTTAATAATCAAAATTTTAGAATAATTACTATATCGTATCCATGAAAATTTTTATATTTTGTGTACGGTATCATATTGTATCGTTTTGCATTGTATTTGTGTATTTCGTGTTGTTGAAACTATTGGATTTTTTTTTATAAAAAAATAAAATAGATTCAACTATTTTATTTCCTACAAGAAAATCAAATAATTGACAAAAATTGCATTATCATACGTGTTAAAATAAATAAATTATTAACTATCGCTTTTATTGCCAGGTTAAAATTATTTTATCTACTTTACATTGTATTATCAAAATATTCAATAATTATTTAAAAATTACAACAACCAAAAAGCTTTGGATTCGTTGGTTGAGTATACTGAAACCGTTTTTATTGATATATATATATATATATATATATATATAAAATATTCCAGATAATTATACTTCCATCGAAGTTTATTTTCCATTTTAAGTAAACATGAATTTAACTAAAGTCAAACAATTTGTCAACCATTTTTATTCAAAACAATGTAATAACAATTTATAAATGTGAAATAAAGTATTTTTTCTTATAAATATATTTAGAATGCCATTTGAAAGCATTTGCCATATTATTATAAAACTTAAAATTAAAACAAATATTCCATAAAATCAAACGAGTTTTTATACCCTGTAAAAACTGATAATCAGTTTCTTTCTTTCTTTTCTTTTTTTTTTTTTTTTTACATAAATATAACTTTTTGTACGCATCTTTATCATGGCATTTTAATTTTTGTAAATCATAACTAGATCAAAATTGTGAAGCTTTTGCTGACATTCTTTTATAGAAAACATATCTTATAATGTCTTTGAAAGCACTGAAATGTTTTTCGAAACCTATCATAAAATAATATCATTGGTATTTTATGATAAGTATTTATTTCCATTGAAATGATTTACGATCGAATCTATTCATACTTTATATCAACCAGGATATCTTACAAATCGGTGATGATTACTGTAAGTATGATTATGTTGCGAGATACAGAGAACCACATCCCTGTCACACTTACATATGCTTGAACCGCACTTGGATTCTTCTTCTGCAATAAAGCAAATATAGAATTAGGTAGGGCCATAAAAAAACTCTTAATTAGAGACTCTCAAGTAATAACTAATAACTCTCAATTAACAATAGTAGTACAATATGTAAATTTTCTACAAACAATGAATATCAATTTTAAATTATTTTTGAATTTGGCGAATTTATCAAATTCTTTGTAAATGATATAATAAGAGCAATACACATTAAATATATTAAAATTATTCTTAACTAAAGTTACATATAAAATTAAGTCAAATGTAAAATAATTAAGAGTTAAGTCAATTGTAAGGAAGATAATTTTAATAAGTTAAGTCAATTATGAGAAAGTCAACTTTTCAGTAAGTTAAGTCAATTGTCATACATTTTTTTAAAAAAATACAACAAAATACTTAGGAATTTTGTAAAAAGAATATTATATGCTATTAAATATTTTGTCACAAGTAATTTAATCAATTAATAATAGTATTTTTCTTCATTTAGGTAAGCAATTGTACAATGGGTATTGTAATTTTATTTCTGAAAGTTTGCATTTAGCGTGTAAAAGCAACTGGAATCATGTAATACAAATTACGAGCAGGTAAACCGTGATTGCCATTACTTTTTATTAATATTCAATAAGATTTATTCGTAATTCAATATTTACTGCTTTTACAAGTTTTCAAAATTAATTCGAAAAAAATTATTAATTCGAAATAATTTGTTGATATGGCATAATTAGGAAATCAAATTTATTCTAATTTGCAAATCATTAATTAAGAATGTTTTCGTGTTAAATGGATATATTAACGCGCTGAAATAAAAAAAAAGATCTTGTAAAAACATTTATACTTTGAGTTGGTTATGCTTTTGGCATTTTATAAAGTACTTCCATATAATATTTTCTCAAAATGGGTATTCTAATATTTTTTTGTGTTTGCTTGTTTGACGTAATTTGAAAAATTTATATTTCTCTTAATAGTAACTAACTACTGTCTTTAAACTTTTTATTTATATATTGTATAAAAAAATCAAATTATTCATAAAAGTTTAGAAAATTTACATTTCATATTATTACTAAGTGCTCAGTTTAATTTACAGAAGTGTTTCCGTTTTAATGTTATGTAAATGTACTTATATTATTTTTTCGCTTTAGGTGCTTTTATGACTAACTTGAATATTGATAAATAGTACAACTCAAATATATATCAATAAGGAAATCATAAGATGGTGCAATAATATGGTAATAAATTATAGTTTAAAGTATTTGTGATAAATATGGAATAGTTGACAATTTAGTTATATTTCATTTCAACGATTGCAGTAGCTGTTTGATTAAAATTTCATAACATTTTATTTATAAATTTCAATTTTTTTATCATGAAGTAAAAAATAAAAATGGTGCTGTTCTTTAAAGGTAAAAACTCTTATCTAAATTAATATGAAAAATTCAATATAAAGATAAAAAATACAAAATGAATTTTAATGTTACAAAATAATATCAAAATCTTGTTTTAAACACTATTGTGTTTACCTAGACTAAAGTGATCCTTGTTAATAGAAAATTAATGAATTACGTTTCCCTTCTTACGTAAAACTTTTATTATATTTGGTTAATTAAGTGATTCTAATATGTATAATTCATAGTCCTAATCTGATGGAAAGTTATTCGCATAAATTATGCGAAAATGGTTTAAAAAAGTCATAGTAAATGATAAAGAAGAACCTTTAATTAATGTTTTCTGTGTGTGGCAGATTTATTAATTTCCTTTTAATATTCATCAGATATTTTATCTACAATTTTACAAAAATTATTTTTTCTGAGTGTATTTGTATCATGAACAGTACTGAGTGGAATTCAATCCAAATGGAATGAATTTCAATTCTTCAACCACTTAAAATTCAAATAAATTTGACAAATTAATATTAAATCATAAGATAATTTTAACTATTGTAGTGACTTTAATGTAATGAAAATTAAATCTTTTTAACTAAACTAAATATTGACAAACATTTATTTAAGACTCTAAAAGAATTAGACAAATTAATATTCATTGAGAATTTATGATTACTCCTTTTTAAGAATATATATACATATATATATATATATATATATATATATATATATATATATATATATATATATATATATATATATATATATATATATATATATATATATATATATATATATATATATATATATATATATATATATATAATATATAACTATATATATATATATATATATATATATATATATATATATATATATATATATATATATATAATATATAATATATATATATATTTATATATATATATATATTATATATATATATATATATATATATATATATATATATATATATATATATATATATATATATATATATATATATATATATGTATATATATATTATATATATATAATATATATATTTCATATATCTATTATTTATTATTGTAGAACATAAATCTATTTCTTTATTATAATGTAATTGGTTGGTTACAGGAGAATATAAGCGCTTATTTTTCTATAACGGAATTACCATAGTTTTTGTGAGTTCTGCAAACTGTTACTGTGAATTTCGTTGATTTTAGCTGTAGATACTTAAAACTTATAAGATATCATGATTACATGTAAAAAAAATGTAGAAATTTAATGAATTGTTCGTTACTAAATGTAACTTCATATAACAGTTGAAATGTTTCCTAGTAAGTTTCCGAAATTCTCCGAGTAATCTATTATTTTTGAAAAAATGTTTTTAAAATTTAATTTTGTCACGGTAGTTTTGATATTAATAAAATGAAAGAAATCAGATATAAAACTACGAAGTTATTGTAAATATTTTGGTTCCTTGCTTTTTGAACAATTTAATTGTTAAAAATGGCTTGCTGAATGTGTATTCTTTCTGATTTTTAATTCTATTTTAATCTCTTCAACAAATTGATTGAGTAATTTTGAAAAAGAGATTCCAAATTTGGCTATTCAACTGCAATTTTCAATTTCTGTTCATTTGGATAGTATTTGTATTATTCAAAAGATATTCGAAAGTTTTTCAGGGAATCTCAAAAAATGACTCTCGAGAGTTTCTCAGAATTTTAGAATTCTTTTAAATTCAATTTTGGATTGGAGAAAATGTGCATTCAAATTACATACTGAATTTTAATTAAAATAAAAATAAGACATTAAAATTACCATCGAAAATTCAATGACATTTTAAGGTGGTGTTATACCTAAAACTTTGGATGAATTTTCAAACTGTTAAAAAAAATCAAACTTAAAATTCTAAAACAAAAGAAAAATGTAAATTATCCTAAAAAATATATTAAGGTATTGCGGATTAAAGACAAAATTGAAATTTTACTTATTGAATTTTGTGGTATTAAAGTTAAAATAACTAATATTCAAACTATATTTACTTCATTATCTTTAATCGCGTTAAACTACTTGTAAATAATATGTTTCTGAAAGAAAATTAAATATGCTGGTATAAAAATAAATCAAAACTTTGACTTTCGAGGAATGCTTTTAATTTAGATAATAAAATCATAAGAAAAAGATAGAAAATGAAACGATCTTGATAGAGGAAATTTCTTTGTTTATAAAAAATATTCTCTGTATTATTAAAGGTCATCTTTTGATCTAGAATTGCGTTTTATTTAATTATATTTGTTTACTTTTCAACTTCAAATAGTTATATAACTTCAAACTTTTGACATTGACTCTATTTACTTTACATTAAAAGAAGTGAAAATATTTTCCTTTAAGAAAATAATATCGATGAGAAATATTTGATATTAATAAATGTTTTCATACGAATTAAATAATAAATTAATATAAATTGCAATTTACAATCATTTAAAACAATCTTCATTTATCTCATAATACCTCGGAATCTAGTTTTGCATAATTAATAAACCGTGCTTAAGAATTATTGTACTTATATGTTTATGAAAAAATGAGATTTTTAAATAAAAGAACTTAAATTTAAAAAAAAATTCATTAGGTAATTAATTTATCATTATTAAAATATATTTCGTTTTATTTATAATAATGTATTAAACCAAGAAAAATAGTTTTTATGGTTAATATTTTACCTATTTAAAAGTCATTTACAGTCATATATTGACATTAAAAAGTTGAAAAGAACAGGTTGATAAATTACGTTGATTTAGATTTTTAAAAAAATGCTCTATTTTTCAAAAGAATATCAATAGTTGGAAAGTACTTGATAATGTATAATACTTTTTAGCAGAATCTGATTGATAGCATTTAATTTTGTTATTTTTTAAGTACAAGGGAGAAAACCCGAAAATCATTCAAGCATCCCCACTAACAGACCAGCAGAAGAAAAACAAAAAAGTTAGATTTATCTCCCATAATTACAACAAAAACTAGATCTAATCCTCAGTTCCAAGACGAAAGAGCGCTTCAAACAAAAGGAATATAATAACAATTCTATAGAAGGCCTATTTGATAATTTTTTTCAAAATGGGCAACTATATTTTTTGGAGCTAAGAACTTAGTAATTTATTTTTTGTGGATAAAAATATTTTAATTATTCAATTTGTCACAATAAGGTACCCCATTTAAGTATTTCTATAATAGTCAATAAAGTATTAATATTATAACACGCAGTGAATAGTTCATCTTTGCGATAAGTGCTTGGAAAAAGTTAAATATGTTATACTATCCGATGAATGGATGGCAAAAAGCAATCTTACCGCATATTATTAACGTGTCATTGTATTTCCAAGAATACTGAACTATATGAGGCATCTGATTGGAACACACAGTTTCGGTCGCTCCATAACAATCATCGTGTACTTGGCAGCACCTATGAAATCGATTAAAAGCAAATATTCCATTCAAATAACTGAATTTTATAACGAAAAAAATCATAAACATAAAATATATATATATATGTAAAAAAAGAAGTTAATTATATCCGTTAAAGTTTCTGAAAATTATCTCACAAAAAATAAACCAAATAAATGAATAAAAATTGATATTAAAATCAGTTAAGACTCTAGGTTACACATTATCGATTAAATCTGAACAATTCAGCTGGTTTTTTGTGCAATGAATCAGCAATTTTTTTTTCCTTACGCGTCAATGAGGTCGATTGGCTTTCCTTGTCCACCGTAGCCACACCAGTTCCCGTAAGGAATGTAGTCGGCGGGGTCAAGCCCTGTCACTAAATCAAACATGTCAGCCAAGTCCAGCAGGTCACGTCGTCTTCGCAGTTTCCCTATAGATTTCATGGATAATAACATATGTAACTGCTTATGTGCATGCATAATACTCACACTAATAAAATAGATGAAAATTTAAGTTACGTGTTATAGGGGAAAAAAAGTGATTCGTGCAATTAAATCATATTATTGCTAAATTGCATCGTAAATGAATGAGATCTATTTTTTTGTTTGTTTTTCTCACTTGTGATAGTTATTCTTGTTATGATTGATAGTAAGCTTATTTTTTATTAATAATATATAGATTAATGTGAAAATGTTGCAAAACCTTTTATTGAATGAAGTGATCTGAGAAATGCCAGAGAATTTCCTTTTAAAATAAAAATAACTAAATAATATCATACCTATTTCCGGAGAAATGATTTGAACTTAATTTATTAGATGGGTTACAACTGCTTACCATTAAACGCGTTTTTAATGATTGTTGTTCTATATAATTTATAAGCACATTATTTAATTTTGTATGCGTTTATGGTGAAAACACTAAAAGAATGCTTTGATGTACTTTTACTTAATACAGTAAACTACAGATTTTCATATATTTCGGAAAAGAAAATAATACAAATCATAATAATTTAAGAAACATATTTACCCTGATTAAGACAGAAATAAATGAAGATAACTTTCTTATTATAATTCTATGAATTTTTTGAATTTAATTTGAACTAAATGAATAAAATTATTTTCTTAAGCATATATCTATATGATCTTGAATATGCATAAGAACTTTATAATTGAATACATAACAACAATAAAAGATTGTATCAATATAGAATTTTTTATTGATATAATTTTTGTGAAGAACTATTTTACATTAATTTATGAATCAAAAATATATTTTGATTAGTTAAAAAAGATCACTGCTATTTATGTCTGTTACAACGAATTCATATTTAATAAAAGTTATATTTATGAACATGTTTTCTTCACTTAATTTAGAAAATTATGCAAAGAACATAATTTTGAGGAAATCATTATTTCCTGATAGAATTTGATAATTAAAAATGGGTCTAATATTTTTATTTCAAAAGTAGCTACATATGAAAAAAAATAGGAAATTCTTGAATGTGAGCTTATTCTGTCACTTAAATAATAAATACGATGAAAGTAAATTTTGAGTATGGCATACTTCAACAGCATTGTGTAATGAGAACATATAACTTGAGCCGAATGCTTATCAGAATACAGTCATTTAAAAAAAAAGAAATAAAAACTCAAGGATGTGAATCTTCATTTTTGAAAACTGATGTATGAATGGAAACATTAATAAGAGAAAATTTTTATTTGGAGGAATTTAAATTGCATTGTATGCCAGGTGGCTTAGTGGTAGCGAATCAAGCTCCCAAAGCACAGATCCGAGGTTCGATCCTCGGGCTGGTAAAAGTCGACTCAGCTTTTTATCCCTTTATTGGGTCGATAACTTTTCATCCCTTTATGGGGACGGCCTTTATTGGATCGAGTACCAAGCATGCTTGGGAACTAAACACTGGGAGTCCCGCGTTAGGCTGACCACCTGATCGGGACATACGCTTCGCACCCCAGGGCCTCTCGGTCAGGAAAACAGAGATGAGAACTGTAGGTCTTGGCCCACATGGGCTGTCGTGCAACAGAGAGAGAGAGAGAGAGAGAGTGATATTGCATTTCTTCATAAAGTGCTTCATTTAACAGAAGTGAGTTTTATTACAAAAAGCAAATATTTTCATTAGGATAACATTTTATTATTTTTTTAAAATTTTCTTTTGATCTCTTTTCACGACTGATATTTTATTTTTGTGATAAACAATGTAAAACACTGTTTGTTACAATGGAATTACATTTCTCTATTATGTCATCAATGAGTAATACTAAGACCAAAATTCAAACTAATTTTAAGCAAATTTGCGTATTTTTTAAATAAAGTTCATGTTTTTAAAAATACTTAATTAAAATATTAGAATTAAATTTTTTTATGATAAAGTTTTTTTTTTAAATAAAGTTCATGTTTTTAAAAATACTTAATTAAAATATTAGAATTACATTTATTTAAGATCTTACATTTTGGAATAAATTTCATAAATGGAGAATGAGAAATATTTGAGATTTACATAAGCTCAAACTGCTATATAATGATATCAATATAGTTGAAAATATATGTATATTTATTTATTGATTAGATAATGAGTATATGTTTCAAATACTGTAAAATGAAAGATTAGGCATACTCTGACAGGATTATCAAATAAGATGAATACTTAAACAGCGTTACACAGTAGACGAGTAAGGAAGAAAACTTTGAAAAAAAAATTAGCAGTTAAATGATACCTGACTTTAACCAATCATTTGATAGCTGCATTTTTTCCTTATGATATTTTAGGAAAGGTGTAGACACTGAATTATTTGTACCGCATAACAAATGTTTAAAAGTTAGAAAAATTAGGAATATAGAACACTTCGAAATCACGGAGAAAAAGAAGAAATTTAATATTCCCCATTTTTACAAAAATAATATCTTTTATTTTATAATCGAAAACAAGTTTGACAGTGACTGAAAATCAATAAAATCTCTAAAACAGCCCTTAAAGTAATTGACAATAATATTGCTTTCTTAACTTTTTTTTTTGTTCAGGGTCATTTTAATTCTTCTTATTTCCCTTCAACCTAAACTTTTATTATGGATAAAATGCATCTTTCTACGGAATTTGTTCGAATCGAATGAAGGGAATATCTTATTTTCACATTTTTTATTCAAATGTATTCGGCAACATTGCTTTTTTTCTAAAAGTGTTCCTAAGAATTTTCTTGAGCGAATGAATCATTATTTATATAACAGAAAACTAATAATTCCAATATATATATATATATATATATATATATATATATATATATATATATATATATATATATATATATATATATATATATATATATATATATATATATATATATATATATATATATATATATAAATAACAATCTTTATAAATTTATAAATTACCTAGAATCATTTTAAAAAATTCGGCTTATGGAAGTTTTTGATTAAAAGAACTTTTTTATACGCTTAAACAAAAACTATTTTTTAAAAAATTTGTAAAAAGTATTTATTTTAGTTATACGAAGTTTAAACTTAATATTTAAACAGATTTCTCTTTATTGTAGAAAAGTCTCTAACAAATTTGAAAAATTAATATTATTTAAGATTCATGTATTATTTATATAATTACTGACTATAGGGGGAAAATTTGTTTTTATTTTCTCTTTTATTTAAAAAATCATGAATTTTGTAAACAAATGAAAACTTGAAATATATATCAATGAATTTGAGAAAAGATACTGTTAATTTATGATAAATAAATTTAATATATTTAATATCCTTTTAAATGTGTAAATAAATTTCATAGATTTAATATGATAATAACACACATATACAGAACTTCACTAATTTTAAACTGTAGTGCTTAGTTTGTAAGCATTTTAAACACTAATTTTTATGAAATTCCTTGGTAATTTTTATGGCAATTCCTTGGTAATGGTAATTAATTTATTTAAGACATTCGTAAAATTGACGTCATACTATAATTATGTTCTGTCCTGCATCCATGATGTGATGGATGATAGATATTAAGGTAATATTTCTCTCTAAATAGGAAATGATGGAAATCTCTGTACAGTAATTACGGATTTCTGTAAATGGTAGGGATAAATTTATGTGCAAGATATTACAAGATAACTAATTAATAGATATACATACATAATTTATTTGGGGGAAGATATATTTATAAAAACTTTGATACTGCGTGTAAATACAATGTAATTGCACATTATATATTGAAGTATTCAAAAATAATTTTTATACATCATATATATATGTATATATATAAGCAAATTCTTACTGCATCAAAATTTAGGGAATAAAAATAACTTCATTTGGAAATAGGGAAAAGGACAAAAATCGTTTTATGGATGTGGTGTAATGTGCAATGGAACAATAACCAAGGCCATTAGTTTGTGAGGCTTTTATTGAATACACGGATTCTTCTATATTGTAAGACAAAATGTTTATCAAAACTTAAATTCTTAACTTAATAATATTCATCATTTGGCCTTGAATGGAAACAATAACAATGGATGAAATGGATGATAATAATAATAATTATATCAATCTATCTATCTATCTGTTTTATATTCTTGAATATAATGAACACAGATAAATGTATATTAATATAACATAAATTAAATATATATATTAAAAAAAAAAAGATTCATTTATTAATTGTGTCTTGTTCAAAGCTAAGATACAAAATTATCATTTTAATTATTTTCACACTAAATACGGATATTTAAACAATCGATTAAAGTAAATGACAATTTGTTGTTAATCCTACCATTTTATACAATAATTTTTTATTGAGCCTAAATGATAAATTGTGTTCATAAATTAATAAACTCTGATTATCCACTAGTGGTTTGCCAGCATTACTGTTATCCGTGATGTCTAAACACCAAAGAAATTCCTGACTTAGTAAAGTATAAGTATTTCAATGAAACGTAACAGGAAATAAAAATTTAATTATTCCTCACGTAATAATCTCACTACTGGCCATTAAAATTTAAACATCAAGAAGGAAAGTCATTAAGAAAGATATTATTTGTACATTAATAAGTAAAGCATGAAAACTAAATTATTAAATTTGAAAGTAGTTTTAAGGCGAAAAATATGTAGAAACAGCTGTCGCTTATGCAGCTAAGACGTCCCTTACTCGGTTTGATATGGAGTTGATTTGAACTTGGATGGTAGAAATGGGCAATTCTTTCCATGCTACTTCAAGTCTATTCTCCACTTCATGAACCTTAGTATCCGAAGTGGGATCTAGTCTCTAGGCAATACATGGTCAGGTTCTTTCAATTGGTGGAAAGTCTGGAGAATGTACAGGCCTAAACAAACCAATAACCTTGGTATCTAGAAAAGTAAGAACACGACATTTAACGTATGCTCTTGAATTACCTTGCTAAAGGATGATTTTCAACAGGACTCGAAGATAAGGCACATCCACTGACTACTCACATCAGAAATGTACCGATCTATATTCAAATTATCATCGATGCACATTAGATAAGTTCATGTCATGTAAGTATTGGCTACTGATATCATTGTACCAGGTCCGCGGGCTCTGATAACACAGAATATAACTAGGCTGGGATCGTTATCTTTGGAACCTTCAGACATATATGCGTCGATCAGAAAGCTGCCGGCAAAAGATAAAAACTCGAAGATTAGGCACATACATTGGCAATATCGTATCAGAAATGTATCGATATATTTTCAAATTACCATCGATACCCATTAGAGGAATGCGTGTCGAGTACCCAATGGTTACTAATTTCATTATATCAGGTTCGCGGGCTCTGGTGACATAGAATGCAACTTGGCTATGATCGTTCCCTTTTTGCAGCCTACAGAAATGTATGCGGTTATCAGAATGTTGCAGGCGAAACCAGGAGTTGACTAAAAATATAACATTGAGACATTTCCAAATGCAGCTTTTACTTAGGCCTCACCAGAGTCGCCGTCTGTGTCTATGTTGCATTGGCAAAGGAAGCCGAATTACTGGTCTCTATGCTGCGCTTAACGTCAACTACTGTATGAGTGGATACTGTATGACATGTTGCAAAACAACCTATTTTCTGATTAAATTATCCTGATGCAGTTGTACGGTTTTGCAAGGCTGACATTACAATATATCTGTCTTATAAGATATGAGTCATGGCTGAGTTTTTAGACCTAAATGTTGTACAATTTGACTTTAAGTATTTTATAATTTCCAATATCAAATGATGCTGGTTGAATTTCGTCTAGAACTAGAATATAATGATCTCCGATGAAATATATATTATTGAGATATTCTAAATTGCTCAAGTTAAACATTATGGAACAATTATCCATACTCTCCATTATCAATGATCTAAACTCTATCAACTTCTGAAAATTATTGGTTTGCATTTCTTCTGCTTATTCAAAGCATAACATGGTATTCAAAGAAATATCGAAGTTTGAAAAACGATTTCTGAATAAAAAATGTACCGCACAACTGATTCTTCATGCAATTCCTTACTTTGCTCCTCCTGCTTCATCCAAATCCACTGGTATGTTAACAACTTGTTTACTCCAAGCTTTTCTTCCTTCCATGTGAATTTGACGTTCATACGATTCATATTTCTCATTACTCAATTTTAACAGAATGCAGTGTAGAGGTTACCTGCAATGTATGTTATATGTATATAAATTGTTCCAATGCATACTTATGTTGATTAAATTCCTTTTTTCATAATTTTGGTGATTATCAGAGCATCTTATTCAGGATGGCCGAGCCATTTAATGCCGCGTATATAATCGGGAGTTAATTTTAATTAAATTTTTATTTAAATTTTGTATCAGGAATGGAATTTTATTCAGGTGTTCCTCATGGAGCAAAGTATCTTATAATATGATTTCTCTCTAACAAGATTAAAAAAAAAATTATAAAAAACTTTTTATAAAATTGTTTTTCTATAAATATGCATAACAGGATTTTTGCTCAGTATCTTTAATTAAATTACCTTACAATAATGACGGAAAGGAATAATATACTGTTGAACATCTTTTTATTAAAATATAAAAATTGTCAGAAATGTTTCAATCACATCATCCTATAAAATTTAAATAATTGAAAAACTGAATAAAATTGAGAATCTAGTAAAGACGAGTTAAACAGAAGCATCATATAGGCCTGTAAGAAAAAAAAGCGAATATACTAACAACCTTTTTGAATTCTATTATAATTTTTAGGTCCATGTTTCACTTTATGAATTTAATTTATAATTTGATATAATTTTCGTTTGGTATAATTTTTTTACTCACTTTTATAAAAATAGAAATTGTAAATTAAAAATCTTAATTTGAAATTCCAGGGAAGCGTTTTTATTTCACAATGTAATTAAAAACTGCAAGGAGGATATACTAATACAGAAATTAAAGTAAGACAAACGCAAAATTATTTTATTAAAGGAAACTTTTTATATTGTAAAGTATCTGATTACTCATGTCCAAACAATTGCTTTTTATTTAGTACTAAGTTTGTTCATTACTGATTTTTCAAAATCTTTTAAAACATGTGAAAATTTACATTTTCTCAATATCATAATCAGCCTTTCATTGAATTTTTGTGATTGACTATGTCTCTGCCTTTCATGAATAATGTTGATTTCACTTCCCATTCTATAAATTTTTTCTTCAATAATTTTATTTTCAAACTCTCTCTATTATCGTTACTTTACAGGGCATAAAATACTTCAAATATTGTGAATAAACCCAATAGATTCCTCAGTTAAATTTGTTTTCAACAATTTTGATAATTCATTCTTATAAATTAAATGTGTCTCCGTTAACAGGCGGTTCAGTATAAATGAGGTCACTTTTTGATAACCCAAATTTAATTCACTACTTTTAACTAGTTTAACAAGGAGGCTATTTCTTGCAACATTTTATTCTTCTTGACAAAGTTCACAAACGTTCAAATAAACTGTTACTTCATTTTTGTAATACATTATTTTTATGTTTTACATTTGTCTCTCTTATTATTCTATTGCATACCCCGTAGTCAACTTTATTATAAATTAAAAAGATTCCTTAAAAACTTCTCCGGTAAAAAACAGTAAATAATTTATGATTCTTGCTATTTTACTTTGATATTTTAAATTTTTCAAAAGTAGCAATACTAATTATCATATTTTAATGCACACAAATTTAAATCTTGCAATTCCAACAGTATCATATTTTAATATTCTGCGGGTACTTTAAAGCTTGCTCTTTCTCTCGCCATATACGAGGGTTACTCTGAAATTTTTGAGATACACGAAGACGAGAATTTACGAAATAAAAATAATGATTTAATTTTAAAATACAAAGTATTTTAACACAGAAGACGATCTTTTACTGACTTTCTTCAACTTGTTTAGCGTAGGGTAAATTTTAAACAGAAGAGAAAATGGCGTTGACGCAAGAACATTTTCGCGCTATGATTTTCTACGATTTTAAAGCAGGATTAAATCAAGAAGAATGCGTTCAACGGTTGCAATTCGCATTTGGTGATGAATCTCCAGCTCGTGCTACTGTATTCAGATGGTTTAGAGAATTTAGAAGAAATTGCAATTTTCTTCAGGATGAAGAACACACAGGAAGGCCGCCGTCGGCAGTAATCCCGAATAATGTGTCTGCCATACGAAAAATGTTAATGGATGATAATCGCTGTACCTATTAAATGATACAGGAGGAACTTAACATTGGATCCGCAACCATACACAAAATCATTCATGAAAAATTTCATACGAAAAAAGTAGTTTGCCGTTGGGTTTCCCATAATCTAACTGAGCACCAAAAAGAGGAGCGTGTCAGAATCAGTAAAGAAACTCTTAAATTGCTAAATGATGGTGGCCACCGCATCATGCCTAAAATTGTAACAGGTGATAAAACGTACATACCGTTTTTTGACATTTCAACACGTCAAGAAAGCAAAGTATGGGTCTTTGAAGATGATCCCACGCCGACAATTATGAAAAAACAACGCGCACTGTAAAAAGTGATGTATGCCGTTTTCTTCAGAAGTACGGGATTGGTCAAAGCCATCAAGTTGGAAGGACAGAAGACAGTAACAGAAAACTGGTATACCACTAAATGTCTTCCAGAAATTCTACAAGAACTGAATGTTATGGGACTAATGCTTCACAATGACAATGCATCTTCACATACATCAGGATTAACAGTTGAGTTTCTTAAACAAAAACAAATTAGAATGATCTAACATCCGCCGTATTCACCTGATCTAGCTATGTGCGACTTTTGGTTATTCTTTCATCTAAAAAAGAACTTACGTGGACATCGTTTTCATTAAGAAGAAGAGATTGATGTGGCTATAAATGCATTTTTTCATCGATTCCAAGAAATGAATGGCTTAATTTGTGGAAAATTCGTCTACAAAAGTGCATTGATGCTAGAGGAGACTACTTTAACACACCTAAAATTTTGTAAGTATAACTTTAAAAACCTAGCTGTATCTCAAAAATTTCAGATTGATCCTCGTATATAAGTGTTTACCTTTACTTTTGTAACCTTACTTTACTGTTTTCTTGAATAGCTGACAGTTTTCCTCTTTCTTCTATTTGATCACATGTAAATGATAGTGAAAATATTAATTGATGGTTGTATATATTCAATGCTCTGGTAATAAAAAATAATAAATCTTATCCTTTGTTTAAAAACACTCAAAAATTTGTGAAAATATAAGATAATTAGATAATTAATACATGAATGACAAATGTGGTAGGGTGTATGAGAAAACAATTATACTTGTCAGTATATGTGCCTTTTACTGATCAATTGGATACTAAACAAAGAAATTAACATTGGTCTGTTTTCGACCTGCATTTCCGTTTCAAAAATCAGTTTTAGGTTCTAGAAAAGACATTTTATGAAACTGATGGCTTCTGCTATTTTGGTTTGTGTTTCGTTCTTTCTATAATCGACCAACTCTTCCACCTTTTGAATCCGTTAAATGGCGTAGTTGAGACATCACACTCTTCGAAACAAAGCACTTATTAATGTTGATTATTGGTTTTCGATTTATCATTTAAGTAAGTTAAAAGTCCAATTCCTCTCATTGCCACTTAAAAGAATGTACTTGGCATAATAGAAAAGTAATTTATAAATACATATTTTTCCTAAATAGAATCAATAGAAACAGAAACAAATTTTTAGAATAGTGGAAGCAATGCAAAAATATTTCAGGTGCATGCAAATAAAAAATTCCTCTGG
This sequence comes from Latrodectus elegans, assembly GCA_030067965.1. Classification (NCBI taxonomy): domain Eukaryota; kingdom Metazoa; phylum Arthropoda; class Arachnida; order Araneae; family Theridiidae; genus Latrodectus; species Latrodectus elegans. Next base: position 34,023,429 of record CM057822.1, on the reverse strand, counting down.
CAAATTTTTCATTTTGCAACATGCATTTTTCTGCAAACTATTGCACTGCATGCTAAAGACTGGTAACGATAGTGACGAGCGTAACATGGTAAGAAGAGTCTGTATAACCTTTAATTTTAAATCAATTTTCAATTCAGACAGATGATTAGATTTGGTGTGTATAGCTTTACACATCTCAAATCATCCCAAAGCCAGGAATCCTAAGAAGCGAGGCTAAAACTTTACAATATTAGCAAAATTTCAAAATTATGGGAGAAAATTTTATTGTTGAACGTATTATGAGTCTTTTTGAACATATGAGGTGAATATGTGGAATCACGCCATCTTTTATCTAGAAGATATTAATAAATGTATCATTTTGCGTAAATAATTGCAGAATTACATAACTTTGTCTTATTAAGATACAAGCTTGAAGAATGAAAATTTTTTATGAGTGATAAGTTTCAATTTTGATCACGACTATTACTTAAGAACAGAAAATGAGTGTTGCTCTAGATACTAGGGAGTTTTTCTTTTGTTGTTTTCTCTCGCGATATATAAATACAATTTATTGCCAGAAAAAATTTCTCCGAAGAGTAAAGTGAAATACCTTGTAAAAAAACCTTTGTCTGTTAAACTATCCTCTACGCGGTTTGAAAACATTGTTGGATACCTAGTACCTGTAAGGAGCCCGCCTTCATATCTGCAGAAGTAACTTATTAAAAAACGTAAAATAAATGTGATTATAATGCTGTGCCATATAGTGTAACTTCGCGTGAAAGCATTGTTGTCACATCATGAAAATATTTGTCAACCCTTTAAATACAATTCTAGTAATTTTCATTCCTAATTAGGGAAAGTAATATGTTTCATTTTTTTCAAAAATATCCTCAACGACAATATACTATCATCAGTTGAAAACTGTGGTTTTCATTACGCCTAAAATTGGTTTAATTCTGTTTGGTTACCACTTTACAAACATTTTCGGCACACTAGGGCCAATCGGACTAAAGTCTACTGTTTAAGTGGTTTCCAAATCCTTATGAACATCCAGGTCCAAAATGGGAATCGAAATAACGAGATGTTGAAATGATTGGTAGAACATTAATTATCCGCCTGTCAGCTTAGCTACTACATCTAAATGACAGACAATAGTTTAAATTGTAAGTAATACAGTTTAGCTTTATCAATTCAATCCTTTTTGGCACTTTAAGTAGAATTTTATAAATATGTTCGAACACCTGGCGAAGCAATTCTCTCATATGTTCATAAAAAGTTTTTTAAATGAATGTTTCACACTGCGTGTGTACTTTAAGCTTATGCTTCATGTAATAAATTATCCGAATTGCTTCCAAAGTTTCTCATATTTTTCATTAGAATTTCACTAGGTTCATATATTTAAAATTTCTTTCTTGATTGATTGAACAGATACGTCATTTGAGGTTCATGTTTTAAGTTTAAATAAAATTTTACACTTTTCGTCAATTAATAAGCTTGTTGTTTTCTTCTAAAGATTTTAAAATAATATTTATATTTTAAAGGAATGCAAATTTTGATTTATTAAATTGTCGAATAATAGAATTTTTATTACTCGATAAGTGTATTCAAAGAAATTTGGATATTTAGGAGAAAATTGATTTAAACTTAATTGTGCTATATATATATATATATATATATATATATATATATATATATATATATATATATATATATATATATATATATATATATGAATTTTTGAAAGCAACTGAAAGAATTTTGTAGTGTTATATGAAACTAGGGTTAATATTCATTCGTTAATGATTTTCCTATTCGTCGTTTAAATAGTGTGCCTGCATAAGGGACGATTTTGTTTCCTTTTATAAACTATAAGGTATATAGGCTGATGACGGTTGGTAAAACTGTATATTCTGATTAATTGTGTTTTTTTTTCACACCCTATCACTTAATATCGCCTTGAATATTATACCACATTGTTGACTTGAATTAAAACTATCAGTTATTTACAGATTTAATGTTAAGAATATTATGTTTTGAATCTGTAAATTAATGTCATTTACATATTCAGCATATTATATCCATGAGTTCTCTATTATTTTTTTTAATTGGAAGTTTAAAAGTAAGCTTTTATCCTGGTAATGAGAATAAGGAATACAATGTGAGAAAGCTATATATATTTTTTTCTCTTAAACTGTGGGTTGAATTTAGCTTTTAAATTTGCAGTATCTGTAATCGTTGTCCTTGACGTGATAATTTAATACGACAAGAAAAAAATAGCGCACGTGATTTTTATGTTTATCCGAATGGCCCCATTCAAAGATTTTCATTATTCAATTAGTTCTGTAGAACATCTATTGTAAATTTTATTTTTCATTAATTTTTCGCATCACTGAATACTGGCAGATTATAAACTTGCAGAAATAGGCATAAACATCATCCGTCTCATAAAACAATCTGTACGAAATCTTTGTGACTAGGGGGGGGGGGTTACAATTTAATACTCTAATGTATTCTATTGTCTGGATTATTTCACGCGACTTTTTGTTCTCTCTCGTCCGATGAGAATTTAAAAACTGTTTTTTCCTTTTAACACGTCTATATTTCCTATTCTATTGGTGTTCGTTATCTCCTTGTAAATTGACGCAAATCATTTAAATTTTTATGTACAGTCTTTAAACATGGGCGCAAACATTTTTAAACTGCAACTTTATTGAATAATTCAAATGTAAGCATTAAAATTAAATAAATTTTTAAGATTGAATTCTTAAAATACGTGCGTTAAATATAATATGTAATGTAGTATCATTTACAGCTTATAATTTTCATCTAATTTTGTATTCATTTAACAATCGATTAACATGCATATTTTAATTTTAATCTATTTATTACTGGCATTTTTAAGGAAAATATTCCTGGTTAATTTTCTTCTAGGGTTGATTTCTATTTCAATCAAATGTTATGTTTTACGTATTGGAAAATTGTAAGATGATTGAAATGCTGAAACAATTCAAACTGGAAGCTAATTGTTCAAACAAAAAACAGTTAAGAATATAATTTCCCAGATTTCCTATATTAAAATTACATTATTTTGTAATCTTTAAGTATTACATCTTAATTTTTACTGTCATATATTAACATTAAAATAATTTGATTTATATAAATAGAAAATTTTAAGCTTCGTAGTTTACTTATTTTAATTATTACACAAATTTTGATCTAATTTAATTATTTTATGATATGTTTTGAGATAAAATATATATAAACGCATACAATTAAAAAATATATAAAAATCAAGAAAAATAAAAATAAGTTATTCTTTCAATAAAATATTTTTAAAAATTTCCTTAGTGGATTTATACAATATTTGTTTAAAATACGATTAATCAATATGAAGAGTATAATTTCATTAACTGAAATTTATAATTCATATTCCTTTTAACTATAACATATTTTAAGCAAAAATGATTTCACATTATAGAGCACAGTAAAAATTTAATAGATAAATTCCATTTACAATAAACGAAGAACAAACGAAATTCTTTTGACAAGGTTATGTGAAATGATACATAAGTCGTTTTTTGTAGTTTCGTGAAATCGATCATGGTCCATTTTAAGTTTTATTGAATATCAAATTCTTCCACTTTTGTTAAATAATTGAAAAAAAATTTTGCATTTTATATTTAGCATATAGAATAAAGTATGTTACTAATACTGAAATCAAATCCTTGTGGAACTGTCATCCAATTAAAAATCGAATTATTTGAAAATCTCTGATCAAACACAACTGATACCAAAATTTACATCGAGAACTTCACCTTTCAATCGATAGTTCTGTAATTTACATTGAATTGATATATACTTTGCAAGTTAATGTTTCATAATACGATAATCATTGAATTTTTGTCACTTAAGAAATTCATAAGAGCAAAATAATCTTTATTTAATTTTTATATTAGCATTTCGAAGACATGAAATCCTTCCATTTGTCATCACAAACATAAAAATATACAGATTTAATTTTGATATAACACTATTATTTATACATATTTTTGAATAATTTTTTAATTTTAAACTAAACTTGTCTTATTTTTAATTTACAAATGTAAATCCTTTTGCAAAGTTTCATTATGTAGCATTAGATTAAAATTAATTTTAAATAAATTTAAAATGGTTTTTTATCATTCTTTATATGTATTTATTATTAAATTCGTATAAAAAGTCAAAATAATTTAATTAAAATTTTAAGTTAAACTTAAATTATTTTAATTCATAATAAAAAAAAAACCGCATTTGTTTGAGAAAAATGAAAAACATTACTTACTTTTATGGCTTAAGCAAAATATTTAAAGTTCTTTTGATATTATTTGATACTCTAATGCAGTTATTTGTCTATAAATTTGATGTAAAAAATGCAAATATTAAATTAAGTTATTTTCATAAATAATAGAATATATATGTTAATATAAAATATTTCTTTGTACAATGTAAAAGGAAACCTTTTTGTTAGTTTCATGTAAAATAGTTTATTCTTCATTTATTAGAATCAGATAAATATAAGTAAATAGATTTTTAATTTGTTTATAAATTTAGTATTAATATTTTTAATGCTTCCACAAACATGATATATTGTTCATTTTACACTGAATAACCAAATAAAGTGGAAATTATAAAAATGATGTTAAAATATAATTTTTTTGAGAAAATTCCGATAATTTAAAAAACTGCTGCAAAACTATAGTTATTTTATTAAAACTCTGATATTCTTTATATACAATCATAAAAAAAATCTAAATAATTTATTGAAAATTCTTCGCCTTAGTGTGTCATTGAAAATGAAATTACACTTATATTTCTTTCTAAAAATTTTCAAAGATTTTGTTGACGGATATACCAAATTTTATTTTGTGAATATGAGCGCAAATCTTAATGTCTTTTATAATAAATGAATATGGCTGCTAACTTCTCTGTCAGTAGACAAGAATATGAGCGCATTACACCAAGAGAATAGTGGAAATGCCTTATTCATCCAATGTGATGTTGTTAAGCTTTATTAAATTCAGTGTAAACCCAAAACACTGCGCTGTGAAGAGCTATTGACTTAATGGACACCAAGATTTGAACTCATATTCACGAAGTCATTCATGTTAAGTATGAATTGATGTTCCTGGATCATGTTATCTTACAAATAATGCCAAAATGATGTACCATTTATTGTGCGACTATTTCTTGTACTTGATATCTGAAGTGTCTGAAACCACTACGGAAGTTAACTACGCTCTCTTAAGTAAATTTCTACCAGTATGTCAAATCATTTCGATCCAATATGCTAGTTGACACAAGCCTGTTTGTGACTAATTTATTTCCTTAAGCCCTACGATGAGGCCTCTTTAAACTGAATAACTGTTTGTCGGATCATTGAATGCCTCTTAAAATGATCTTTCTAGAAATTCGCACGTACAAAAATTGGTATTCCAGTTTTAATTTAACGTGGATTCGTTAAATTCGAATTAGAAAAATTCAAAGAATTGCTAATAACAATAGCAATTCTTTGAATTTCTGCTTAGCAAATTAAATGTGAATGATAAAACTCTCATTTGTCATTGAGGCAGAAATATTATTCCCATTTACATAATTCTCTATTGAAGAATGTAATGTTTCTAATGAGAAATATGATGTCTTACATGATAAGTTTTGTAGCTCTAGCATAACTTTCCCGAATACATATATTTTTCGTTAGAGCATTTCTTAAATTTTAATAATTTTTTTATTAATCTCTTATACCAATAGTAAATAAAAAATAAAGAAAATTATGTTTGAAGTTTAAAAGTATAAAAATCATGGTTATAGAATGAATTTTAAGAAAAAATAATTTTTCAACTTTAAATTAGTTTAAATTATCAATAAAACTTTAAAATTTTGGCTTTAAAATTTACATGCAAAAAATAATTTCTGTTAAAAATATTTCACAAAATAATATAAAACAAACTTATCATTTCGATTTATGTGTAATATCCTTTCTATATACATGTTGAAACTAAATTGTAGTACAAATTTAAAATAAAATGTTTGTTAGTTATACGATAAATTTTTTGAGCACAAATTCATCGTTTTTATATTTTAATTTAGAAACATTTCCCGTTTTCAAACGTAATTTTACTAATTATGTGAACTATAATTAATAAAAATTTGCATATATCTATCAACTTTCCAACCATCCATCTATTCTTATGCAAACGTATGTGAATGCTACTTGTTTTGACTGCCTAAGATATTTTTGTTAATTATTTCAATAATCTTGGAAAAGAAATATATGTGTTTGAAGGCATTATTTTTATAATAAAATAAATTATGAATTTCATAATTTAGGATTTACCAATCAATTTGAAACAATAGTCATAGAGTCTACAAAAATCCTAGTTCTAATTAATCGAAAATTTTTAATAATAAATAACTATTTTGAATAAAAATTAATATTCATAATTTTGAAGATAAAATTGCTTATAAAATAAGTAACGATGCTACTTAATATTTAAAAAAAACATTAAATTTTCTTCCTCTTCTAGTAAAATAATACTGTTTTTATAATAAGAAGGATAAAGACAAAAAATTCAGCCATAAAAAGAAAATATCAATGCAACAGTTTAATAAATAGACTATGAAATATTAAAAAAAAACACCCTTGATAAGATAAAAGCATAAAAAATTTAATCCCATTGAATTTATTTTAAAATAACTATAACGTGTTTAAGTAAATTTTTCCTCAAAATGTGTATATTCTAACTCTATATTTATTTATTTTTCAATAAATTTATCATTTACAGCATTTTTTTCAATTTTAAATAAAATTTTAAAATGCCCTTTTATGTCGAATAAAAGGTATAATATAAATAATATTTATAATTTTTAAATTTATTTTTAAGTATCGTACAGAGCTATATTATAAATAATTATATACACATATGAACCTTTATACATTCACATAAATCAGTTCAAACACTTAACATTTAAATTAGTAATTTTCTGTGGATAGTACTTTATTTACCTTTTTACATGTCTATAGCGATAAAATCATGGAAAAGCATTAATTAGATGAAAATACTTATCAAATAATGTTTAACTGGAATTATAATAGTTGAACACACAACCATTTACTGTTGCTAAATAAAATTTCTTTTTTAAATACATTACGTCATGTATAAAATACAATAACAATTTGCTTATTAACCGCGGAAAAAATTGTAAATTAACCCATAGTAGCTCTTCACTTTAACGATATAAATAAATTTAATTTAACATGTCAAGAAAAAAAATATATATATACTCACCCGAAAAGACGACCGTTACGAATGTTAGTATCCGGAATATTGATAACCAGGATTTTACAAACAGCATTTGTGTTCAGTGACCACCGGGTGAAAAGAAATGACATTGAAATTCTTGTGAGATAGAAATAGAAATCAGTGAAAGTGATGGCTGGGCAAGATTCTCTCTCACTTCCACCGAGAAGAGGGAATTTAAGCTATGACCAGAAGTTTTCCCTCTTCAAAGGAAGAGAAGTAGGTCTTCTGCTCGTTCTCAATGACGTAGACTTGAAGCAGGTTTCCTCTTGAGAAAAATTGTGCAACTGAAAATGATCGGGATAAAATTCCAAGCACGGCAGTTGATACCATTGCAAAACTCTTGCGGTCTTTCCTGTTTCTACGAGTTACCGAGAATTTGTTCTTTCGAACTTTAGGGGTAATTTCGCTCTCTGGGAGATAATTACTAAATGGAATTTGTGAATAGGGAAAATTACTTATCAATTTATCTAAATTTACATTTTTCATGTGTAAAGTTGTACGTTGACCATATAAATTACAATAATAAAAAACAAAACCTAAAGTGACAATTATAGCGAATATGATTTTTTTATTAAACTTACTATGTACTAAAAATTAATTATTTTGTATTGTATAAGTATATTAACTTTTAATTTAAAATAAAGATTATTAGTTTGAAATAATAAAAGCATATTGAATCTGATTCAAACTCACATTCTTATACGAATTGAACAGCAATAACAAAAATTTATTTTTAATTAATATATCAAGGGGAAAATTTCTTATGAAAAACAGGAAATGTTTTTCTTGTCAAATATTTTTTTTTTAAATATTAAGTTTGCTTATGGATGCATTTTTTGTATTACTTTTTATGCTTAAATTTTTTTGATCGATATAACATAAATTAATAAGAATATGACTGTTAGTTTTATAAAAAAAAATTAAAATTACAATTTTTAAATTGAGAAGTATATCTTGACATTATGAATTAACATTAAAATGATAGAGTAATGTCATCTCACGTAACAAAGTAGAATCTTCTCTGATTTTTATTTGAGTTTATTTGAGTGAAGTGATTAAATTAACATTTCTAAAACAACGAATTATAGTATCATTTATAAAAAGGAAAAAGATATTTCTTACTATTACATACTCTAGGGGAGAAAAGTAATATTACATACTATAATTATTATTTCTTACTACTCACAATTACTCGAATATGACATCGCTTTTCCAAATGATATTGATATTTACTTGATTAATAAATACGTCAGTAACAATGTATTATAGTGTAAGTATAAGATTAAAAATATAAGTACGCCAGAAAAGGACGGTTCGGGTGAACAATTGAAAATTAAAGAATCAAGATGTTAAAACAAATTGGAAGATATTTGATGCAAAGGAATTCTATGAAACAGTTCACTTAGAAAATACACAAACATTGGTGAGTAAAAATTAAGGACGAAATGGAAAAATTAGCATAACAGCGGAACAAACATGTAGATCGGACCGAAAGACCAATCAGATCGACTAGGTCAGATACGCAAGGGCATACTCAAGTTACGCAACATGACATAAAGGGGGAATGTCGGAGGTGTATAAAGCAGGCTGGCGGTGTACGCACAGCGTTTCTGTGAAAGCTACTGCACGGCGTATATCAACTTAAACGACGTAGAGCTGCTTAATCAGAGTGAAATTATGAACAGGCAACCTCGTAGATGACATCTACATGACCTTACGCGAGGTCGAATCATTGGGAAGATTGAAGAAGGTCGAAGTGTGACAAGTGTGGCTGCGGGGTTTGGAATCACTCACAGCATCGTTTCACGAATCTGGAAACGATTTCAAACTACAGGAACAGCTGTCAGAAGGTTCAGCAGTGATCGTCCATGAGCAACCATGGCAGTCGACGACCGGTTTATGGTCCTACAGGTAAGAAGGAACAGGCGGCAGAAGACTGGAGAAATCGCGAGACACCTCCAACAGACGTCTGAACGACCGATGTCACGGTTTACAGTCGCCAAGAGACTGCACAATGGTGGCCTATTCACACGATGACCTGTACGTTGTGTACCATTGACGTCTGCCCACCGGAGAAAGCGCTTTGTGTGAAACACCAGAACTGGACGGATTGCTTTGCGCTTTGAACACCAGAACTGGACGGATTGCTTTGCGCTTTGAACACCAGAACTGGACGGATTGCTTTGCGCTTTGAACACCAGAACTGGACGGATTGCTTTGCGCTTTGAACACCAGAACTGGACGGATTGCTTTGCGCTTTGAACACCAGAACTGGACGGATTGCTTTGCGCTTTGAACACCAGAACTGGACGGATTGCTTTGCGCTTTGAACACCAGAACTGGACGGATCAGTAATGGGGTCGAGTGCTCTTTACGGACGAGAACAGATTTAGTCTTGACTACCGATTCTGGATGCATACACGTCTGGAGAGAGCGGGGAACACTCAATAATCTCTTCAACATCGTCGAAATAGACCTGTTTTGAGGTCGCGGTGTTCTCGTTTGGGGAGGTATCATGCTTGGTACCCGTACTGACCTTCATGTCGTTCAAGGAGGGTCAGTCACCGCGTCCCGTTATTGTAATGATATTCTCCTTCCTTATGTGCGTCTTTTTAGAGGTGCTATGGGTCTCCAGTTCCTCTTCATGGACGACAATGCTCCACCTCATCATACAGAGGCTGTAGAAGAGTTGTTGGAAAGTGAGGGTATTGAACGCATGGATTGGTTGGCAAGGTCCTCGAATCTAAATTCAATCGAACACGTGTGGGACTTTCTAGGGAGACGCTTGGCGGCACGTCAACAACCGCCAGTAACGATTCTGGATCTGCGATTAGCGCTACAAGAAGAATGGGCAGCAATACCTCAACAACTTATTGACAATCCCATACTCACATGGACAGAAGATGTCAATTCTGCACAGCAGTCAGGGGAGATCATATCCCTACTAAAAACTGAGTGTTTCTTGCTAGAGTGCTGTCACATGAATGTTTTGGCCGTATGTGTAATTCTGCTCCATGCTCATTTTTCAATAAAGTTCCTTTTTAATCATTTGGAATATTTTTGGACAGTTTTTAAAAAAAATTTTTTTTTATTTTTACTTTTTCCATATTCTTACAGCTGGAGGATATTCTGGTACGATTTTTATGGATTTGGAACACTGCTGAGCGACGCTGCACTAGAAAAACCGTTTCGTCCTCAAATTTGGCACACAAGTGTAATTAATTAAAAAAAGATCTCACATTGTTGACTCCAATATGAAACGGATGTAAGAATTATACATTTAAATCATTCCTATTTGTCACTGTTCTTTTATTTTATCGTTATGAATCCTTTTCGATTCAAACGATTTTTATAATTAAAAATGTTTTTTTGTAATTCATTAAAAGTCGCGTCTGTGAATTGTAAGTAAAATCACATTTGAATCCATACTTCAGGGCTCCGTGTAAGGAATAATAAAAATTCTACTTTTTTGACGAATTTAAAGTAAGCCAAAATTAAATTACGAATAATATTTTTGATTATAGCAACATTAGTTCTACTAATAAGCTTCATAAGTAATTTTTATTCACGGTCGGCAGAATAAGAAAATGAATAAAAGTGTGCGTCCCATTAGAATGTAGTGTTAGAAATAAAGAACATAAGTCGATAATTAAAATTTTAAAAAAAAATGCTTAAATGAATAAGGAAAAAAGTTCAAGGAATAATTAGATACATTATCTCAAGAAAAATTTAATTAATTTTAAAGAAATTTAAAAAAAATCTGAAATTATTATTTACTATTGAGCTACTGCGATTTCATAAATTCTTTTCACTCTACATTAGAAGTATTTGGTAAAATTATTCAGTTGATACATAATTAAACATTTAGTATTACTTTCGTTAATATTGTCATAAGATATTATTTCAATGTATCTCTCTTACACACACAATCTTCAATATTTAATTCACATTAAAAATATTTTTTATTTTATTGCATAATAATTGTCTTTATTTAAAAGTTGAGCCTTTCAGTGCAATAACCACATAGTTATGGCACAAAGGAAGTATTTAGATGATATTTTCCGTGGTAGAATTATCGGCTGTCTGGAATGTGGACGTACCCAGCAGGGAGTATGCGAGGAACTTAGAATCGCACAGAGTGTCATCCCCAGGCTTTGGCAACGGTTCCAAGATGATGGTAATGGGAGTAGACGTTACAGCACAGGTAGCCCCCGAGTTACAACGCCGAATGAGGATCGGTATTTGGCAGTTACTGTCAAAAGAAACAGACGGAACACAGCATCAGAATTATCAGTTCTCTTCAGCTACTGGTACAACAGTTTCAAGGCAGACCGTGTACAGACGCTTAGGGCACATTACTCTATATGCTGGTAGGCCTGTCAGATGTGTTCCACTTACCGTATTTCACTGTCGCTTGCGGTTAGCCTCGAGTAGAGAACATGCACTGTGGACATTGCAACAGTGGTTTTATGTGATGTTTTCCAACGAGTCCAGGTATAGCTTTCAGTCTGATTCTCGCCGGACATTCATTCATATGGAGAGGGCCAGGTACCCGTTATCAACAAGGGAACACCATTGAACGACACCGTTACTGTGGTACAGGATTGCTCGTTTGGGGAGAAATTATTCTGTGGTTCTAGAACTAAACCGCATGTTCAGAATGTAACCATGACAGGCCACATCTATCGGGATGTCATTCTGGAACAACATCTACTTTTGTTTCGGGGCGTCATATGTGCAGAATTTCTGCTTATTGATGACAACGACCGTCCTCACCATGCTAACATTGTAGACAAATGCCTTCAATCGGAGAACATCACCCGTATGGACTGGCCAGCATTCTCACCGGATAGGTTTTTTTTTCTTTGAAATTTGCTCCAGGGAGAAAATATAGCAGTTTTTATTAATGATGTCATACATGTACCATCTTGTTTGCTCTTTACCTTTTGTTTAATAAATAGACTTTACATATAAGTCACATTTGTTTTGCTCTTCTGTCTCTTTCTTTGTCTGAACTTGCATCATCTTTATGGACACAAGTATTTGGAGAAGTGGTTCGAGTTCAATGATGTTTTAATTATGTTCATTTTCTTGTTTATGGGAGTGACACACTTTTTTATTTTTCATATCCAGAAATAGAATATTTACTATTCTACTGGTGGCTATGAAAATAATTAAATTATCCTTTATGAAGTATGGGAAAAATTGAAATCAATATAGGTTAGTGAAAATTGGAAATTTAAGTGAAATGTAAATTTACAAAATATATATGGAAACTTGTCGAAGTTTTTCAATCTTAAAGAACAAGCGCAATTTTGACTATTTCTTCAGTAAATTTAACCATCGGCTTCTACTGAAACTTAAGATTATTATTTTATACTTGTAAGGTAAACAAGAAAGTTCTTGCAGTTTTCGCGTTGCCATTGAATGAAGTGAGAATAAGTAAATTTGTTTTTGATGTGGTTGAGACACTAGTGAGTCATGAGTAGGAATATCAAACGTTATAAAAGCAGATTCACCGCGTACATTCATCAATTGTAACTCGTACTGCATAGAAGAGAAATAGACGTGTCAAAGGAGCTCGTTCAGTGTTTGATTTACGATTTCAAAGTGGGTTTATCAGCTGCTGCATCAAGTCACCGAATAAGTCAAGCGTTTGCGGATAATCCTGGAAATAAAAGTACGGCAAAACATTGATAGCAGAACTTCAGGTCGAAAGATTTGCCCCTCTGTGAAAACAATTCGATACCTCTGTGCTGGTATCTTGTGAACTAGTCGTCAGGTGGTTCACTATGAGCTGTTACTAACGGGCCAAAAGGTCACTGCTGACATGTACTCGCAGCAATTAGAGTGTCTGCGACAAGCATTGCAACAAAAGGAACCAGCACTAGTTAATTGCAAGGGTGTACTGTTCTTGGTTGAAAACGCGAGTCTACGTGACGCACGGTTAGCCAGGGATACCATACAGCGACTTGGTTGGGAGACCTTCACCATCAGATTACCACCTCTTCTATTCCCTGAACAATCCGCTTCGTGGAAAATCTTTATAAATGAAGCAGACTTGAGCCGAGTACTCACGGACTTCTTTACGTCTATAATCCCGAAGTTTTACCACAAGAGCATTTCACAACTGTAGACACCTTGGCAGAAGGTGCCGGATGCCGATGGTAATTACTTCGAAAACTAACAATTGGCTATACTTCCTGTAGGTCATTGAAAACGGCAAGAACTTTCTTGATTACCTTGTATTTTAAAGAAAATTATTATATTCATGCTGAGATTCCGCATTAACTCTTGTTATTTTCATATGATATTAACAAAATATGTATAATTTTATTATCCATTTGCCCCTATGTAAAGTTTAACAATTGAAAAATGGAAACATTATGATTCATAATCTCGCTATCACCTTTTGAAAATGTAGCTATTTACAAATGTGCTCATAAGATAAAATTTGTTCAGGAGTAGGTCACATTGATTGGTTAGGGAATTATTCTCATTATCATAATGAATTCGAGTCCCGACTAAAGAAGATCTATTGTATTGCGAAGACTCCCACTTTTCTGTTTCCATGTAACTGATAAAGCCCAGGGAAGTATGCATGTGTAACAACAACCCAGGTTATAGTACATGCAGAAGATAGAAGCTCAACATCCATTATTCGTTCTACAATATGGCTGATAGAGAATTTCGGATTTTTATATCTGCATAAGGCTATCCTGAAATTAGGGAAACGTGAGTCCAATGTATGGACTTTAAAAATGTTCTTATTATTTACAATTTTATATTTCTGTATTTAAGAATTCTATATTTCTGATACACCTAGATGTAACCTTTGTTGAATCATTTACTGCATCATCCCAGTCCAGAGATAAGCATTAAGGGGACCGCTATCAAACGGTGGGCCGCCAAGACACTTAGAAGTTATCACCGATCCTAATTTTTACAATTCGCTCACCTACAATACATCTTAACGAATTAAACTGAAGGTGACTGAGAGGCAAATAAAATACTAAGTGGCTCATGACCCAGAAAAATTCTCCCTATCTTGTTCAAGATGATTACAATTACTCTTAATGATATTTTGTGAATATTTAATAGAAATCACAATATTAATAGAAAAATTGTATCGATATTGTATCTGAAAGAATTACATTTTGTTTAATTCTCATAAGTTAATTTGAAACTTATTTATAACTTACAAAAAACAAACATAGAGAGAGCACACATACATTCAGAATTTACTTCCATAAAGTATAGATAAATCAAACCACAAAACAAATTTACAGTTTGAGTTCGCTAGTAATTCTTGTCAAGCCTGACGACCAACTACTTTAAATTTTTGTTAACTAGAACCTAAGCACTTTTAAAAAATTATTTTTCTTTTTGGGAACTGATTCGCAGTATTTTTTAAGAAAATGCGCAAAAAGGAAAATTTAATTATTTCAAGTCTTGTAACAATAAATAATTTCAACTACAGTACTCTGTACTTGAAAACTTTTTTAAAATGCTTTGCGTGGTAAAAAAGTTAACATTCAAAAGGACTATTATTTGATACGATTTTCGAAATGATTTGGCTTACACAATACAAATCTTACACACCTTATACAAACAATAAAATGGGTTTAGAAAATATTACTCATGAAATTTACCTTGACACATTAAGATTTTTGATAAGATTTCGCATGTCATCTAAATTCACTAATTACATTATTCGGAAGACAGAGTAGGATTAAATAAATACGCATTTCATTAAGTTAGAGAACAATGAGTAATTAAAAAAGCTTATTATTATTAAGCCCTGGAATCAAAATGTTTAAGCCATAATATTTATTGACTCATTTTATTTTTAAAAACGATAATGATAGTTATCTAATTAATAACATTGGTTTGTTTGTGCAAATGTTTCTTTAGATAATAAGGCTTGCTCAAAGATACAATAGGTTGGATCCCCATTCCAATGCATTACATTTTTATAAATATGACAGCAATTTTATTTTAGATGGACATTTGGATAGTTAGCTCTCAGTATCTCTATGTTTAATTTATGATAATGAAAGCAAATTTCATTGGAATGTAAAATTAGAAATGGATTGTAAACCTTTCTTTATAAACATCCATCCTAGAAATGGAGATCGAAGCAGTTATGTTATGGATAATTGGGACTCAAATGTCCAAAAAGTACAATAAAGCGTCCAATGGCAAATCAATTTTCGGATGAATTCCGGGTTTGCTCATTGTATTGTGACGGTCACATCCATATTAGGCGACGCCATATCATGAAGAACGAATATTTTCAACCTACATTCGAGATCATTATTGATTTATCATCTGTCGATCAATTCCTGCTCATATTGATAGCACAGAAGCATTGTATTTTTGTCAAGATTTATTTCTATCCTTTATTCGTGCTCTGCGGAATTCTACATTTCAGTAAGATAGTGTATAGTTACATTTTGATGATACTGTATAATATAGAAACTGTTCTGCTGATTTCGTAGTCAGCATTCTCTGGATCGCTCACCAGTAAAACACTTACAGACAGTGACTGGCTAGAGAATTGCTTGATATCATCTGGGTCTCACTACGGTTATGGCATCATGTGTATTGAAGCTCTTTGGACAACTATATAAATATGATCAGATCTCTGAGACGTAGGCCACACGTGTGAGTGGAGATGCAAAATTTCCAGGATTTGCTTTGAATTTTGAGAAATAAGCGGAGCTTTGGTTAAATATAAATTACCATTTCCTTTAATAGATTCTTCTGGATATGGCGCGAAGTAAATTGACAAATGTATTAGTAAGTCTTGTTTCATATAAAATACCCATTTTCTGTTGGCGTAATTAGTAATAGAATTCATGAGATGAATGGATATTTTGTTTTAAATATAAGTTAATAGTAAAAAATCTCAAAATGTCTGAAAATTTCCGAGCATTTTAAAAATTTTTCTCGAGAATAAAAGCGTTTATTTCCTTACACCTTCATAAAACTACGTGAGCGCGCACATAAGTGATGTTACTACTACTAAAAATAGTTGTTTTAGGTTATTGATTTTTCAGGATACATGCTTACAAATTTCTCAAAAAAAAATATTAATATTTGTTAAATGAATATCCTTCTGCCATTTGCACTTTGGTAACTATAACATGGTATATACAAATTGATTACTCTTTAGAATGATCTTATGAGAGATACTATTTAAAATTAATAATTCTGATTTTGATAATTTTTTAAAAAAAACTTTCCATATTGGAAATAAAAATGAAAACTAAATTTTACAATGCAATTAATTTAACAAATTAATTGCATTGCAAAATTAAGTAAACTTAGGACTTCTGTCTTTTTTTAATAAGAGAGCTTTACAGGTGAATATAATGCAAAAATAATTTTATGCATCATGATATAAATTAGGAAATATAGAGGGTTCTGTATTTGTTGAGCAAAGAATTAATTATCGTATAAATTATCAAATATAACTATCAAAAACATAAATATTGGGGATTTCTTTACAAGGTGCAGTTAGATGGATTCATTGTTATAAACATTACGATGTCAAGACTGGCTGACCATGATTTAATGGAAAAGATTCATTGGCCATTAGCATTTACAACCTCAAACAGATGTCCAGTCACTCAATTTGTTCCAGTGATAATAGGGATATTTTGAAATCAGTGGATGAAAGTAAATTCACAATATTTCTTCGAAATGTAAATAGCTTTGAAACAAAAAGCATGTACACAGCAGTTTGCATCATTATGGAATATCCACACCCAAAATAAATATGAATTTTACAAAACCCTTCCGCATTAAAGCTAATTGAACCATTTACAATGGAATAATCATTTTCCATCGCTTTAGCATAAACTGGAACTACTACGTAATAAAATTGTCATTTTCAGAATTTTTTGCTTTATGATGCAGATACTTCTTTGTTTGATGATATCATAATAAAAAAAATTTCACAAATACCGATGATACAGAACTCATTTTGTATATCTGACTTGATAATATGGAGTATCATCTTAATGATTCTGATTGACATAATAGCCTGAATCACATGTGCACAGTATTCTATAACTCAATTGGATCCATGGACACAAGAATAACTGACTTCATTTTCTTTCATTTCAGAATTTTCAAATATATGTTAGAATAATGCTATCTCATGCGCAATGATAATTTGGTAACACTTTTAATTGATTGTCACAGAGCAAAGATTTAAAAAAAAAAAATGTTTTCCAGCAATAAAGGACCCATCTTCTAATCTATCTATCGATATATACCAATTTAAAAAAAATTAATAATTTCAACTTTATAGGGGATAATTTTTATTTCATTGATAATCTAATAACTCTTTAATTGGTTGAATTTGATTGCATGAAGTCGCGGCAATACATTCCCACGAAGTTTCTTATTTAATTTTCTTCATAAAAGCGACACTTGTGAATATTTAATTTTTTGTGTTATTAATTATTTTCTTATTTTAAAAGCAACACCTCAGAAAATGTGTTTTCCTTCTTAAACAAAAACACTTTATGAATGAAAGTAGATTCTATTCTAACCTAGCACAAATGTTGACAGGGGTATATATTTTAAAATTATATATTTATAAGAATTATTTTGATTAAATTTTTAAGAGAAAAGTGCCAAATAAGCTGTCAATCGAATCAAAACAATAATTCGAAATTACATGGCTGAGGCTTACAATTGTGAGACAATTGAAAAATGTCAGTGCGTAACAAATTCAGCTAACTTGATTTGTGTCGATTTTATTACATATAAAAATAAAGTAGCATAAAAAAACTTTGTATGTCAATTATCTTAACATGGGTACATTCAATCAATAGCATTCAGTCTTTGTATTCGTGTATTCTCATGTTTTTTCTACTCATTCTAACTATCACTCATACTGTTTTTAGCAGAAGAGTCAAGAACGTTCCTCTGTTAATCCAACTAACTTTTTGTAAATATTGCTTATGTGTTATAACACAAATTAATTTTTAAACTAAGCCCGTCCACTTAAAACTTCTACATGTTATGCCAATCAAATCACGATATAGCTTCCTATTTTCATTTTCAGATAGCCAATGAGGGTTGAGGTTCATGAGAGTCAGGTACCTCAGCAAACTGTCACCCAGCAATCACATTTCAATCAAAAACATCCGACTACAATTTAAACGTTTTTGCGTTAATTAGCTTTTGTATATATTCTTAAATAACTTATTTACTAATTTTCAATTTGTTCTAACAATCATTCACAATTTAATTTTTGTTCACAAGTATTTATCTAAAAAATCTAGGAAATATACTTTAGCACATTTTTTTAATATCTAGAATGAAGTGTTTGGAAAATTCAATACTCAAGCATTTACAGATAAAATAAGGATAATTGATGGTCTAATATGAAACTAGATGATATATTCCACCTTTAACTGTAGTAGCATTTCCATAAAATTTGTTTTAAATTAATACTTTCATAAAAGCGACTCAATCAAAATAATCCTCTGTAAAAAGGGATTTACGGGGGAAAAAATGTTATTTCAATGATTAGCAATTCAGTAAATAATTGAATCAATCTCCCCGATATCTGTACAAACGTTTTGGTATGGTTTCAAAACTGTATTATCATTATTAAACGTCAAGTTGCATGATGCTAATGTTATTGGGGACAGGCATTGAAAACTCAATTTGTTACAATGGGATGCGTATATAAATTCATCGTATATTACCATATTATGAAGAACCTTAATATCACCTTCAATAAAAACTATTTATAATAATTTCGAAAAAATTTCAAATCCTAAAAAATTTTCAGATTCGATCGAGAGAACTCAATAAATTAGTGGCTTTCATATATATATATATATATATGTTTGATTTGATAAGTATCCTCGAATGTGTAAGCGAAATGAAAACCACTAAACTATATGGATAAAAAGAAAAGTGTAACAAATAATGTCAATTGTGACTGCAGTTTCATTTTTATGTATAATTACTTAAGAAACAGATGAACACCAAAATCATAAAAAATAATATAATTTACTTTTAGAAACATGATTTCGTAAAAAACAAAAATCCAATTTTGCTTTCTCTAATATAAAAATAGATAATATATTTGGTGATATGAAATAACAAAATACAATTAACTTATCACAAATATTATCCTTCGTATAAACAGGAATAAAAACATTTCTGCTTCTGAAACAATATTTATAGCAGATTTACTATTATACAACAGATTAAAAAAATTACTGTTAGATTTTAAAAGTAAATTTTTATATCTTTCACTACAAAAAGTTGTTTTCGTCTATTAATTTTCTAATTTGTTTTTCAGTTTCTGTTAGTTTTGTAATAAGGGAAAAAGTAATTTTTTTGTGCTTAAATCAGGCCACTCTTTTTTTTTTTTGGCCATAGTCTTTCAATTTGTTATTCATATAAGGAACTAGCAAGTCTAATACTGAAGAAATTTTTTTTCAGTTTCAGTAGAATTTTTAAGTTGTAGTCATTAATTAGGTGTTTAAACAAAAATATGATTTGAATTGTACAATCAATGACATAGTTTCCAATCAATCAGTACTCCATACCTATAGATTAAAAACCATCAAATATACAGATTTTATGTCAAAACTCAATATTGCAACAAAAATTTAAAGGAATAGGAAGTTTTTTTTTTTTAAAAAAAATTGCTTATGTTTACTAACACATCACATTCATAATGTGAAATTCGCAATTTTACATTAATTACCTCAGCTTAATAAAACATTTTTTAACAACTTGGCCACTAGCAACTAATCTGGTTTTTAATAGTTAATACATGCACAGTCCAAACTTTTATAATAAAATATCAATGGTTTTGATAATATTAAAGTAAATTTTCCTTACTAAAATCTACATTATAAATGCACTTTATTGAAAACTTTGCTTCCTTTTTTGTTTTAAATTTTATTGGTCAAGAATGAAATTAACCATTTCTTAATTTTTTTTTGTAACTAAGAGTTAGTAAAGATTAGAAACAGAAGTATAAAAAGTTTAGTAAATCAATTCAATGAGATAACTGATTTTCATTAAGAATAATTATTTATAAGGTATGTATTTTCAAGAAATGCTGAACTTAATAACAGAATTTTTATAATTTTATAGACACAATTCATATTATTCTATGCAAATAAAAATTCATTACTTATAAAATAATTTTAATTAAATAAATGTTCATCTTCCTAAAAAAACTATTATATATATATATTATATATATATATATATATCTATATATATATATAATGAATAAAGTCAAAATATTTTCTAGAACAGGAAATTCATTCACTGAAATTCAAAAAAAAAAAAAATATTCTGTTAACTAAAGATGTTATTAAATACATTGATTAATTCAAATAAATTTAATTTCCCACAATTTTTTTTCTTTCTTATATGAATTAATCACAAATTCATATAAAAAATACACAACTCATATATATATTAAATAAATCATAGTGTATTACTAAATTTAGTACAATATTGTAATACACAAAACTTATCTTTAATTATATTTCATAATTTTACACTTTAGCAACATTTATAATAAAATTCTAAAAATATCAAAGAAAAACTCAATTGCTTTAATTCAAAATACTTGATTAAAAAATTAAATTTTGAAATAAATGTCAAATTAAAGTTTTAATATTAGTAATTACTATATTAGACCACATTGACATTTTTTAATCATCATTTCCTGATGAAATTTAAATAAACGACTAAAAACTAATTACCGAATAAATATATTTATTAAAAACATTTTCATAAGTTCTAATAGGCATATTAATAACAAACAATAATAAGAAAGAACTACAAACACCGGTATAAATATTTTATATCAAAGTTTTTAAACATGTATATAATAACAATATGTAGTATCATTAAAAGACTTAAATAAATTGAAAATATTTTTACGATTAAATATTGATATCATACAAATATAAAGCTTATAAATCAAACAGACAATAAATTAAATAAAAAAACATCTGATAAAATTTTTCAGTTATAAATAAAAATAAGCATAATAATTGTATATAAAATTATGCTATCAAGTAGCTTTTAGTACACAGATTCTACTTTTGATACTAATTAAAAAAAATCCATAATACGATGTATTTAGGTTTAAAAAATAATTTTGAATTAATTCGAAGATTATACATTTTTTAATGCAGTTTACTATTAAAAAATGAAGATATTTTTAATATAACAGTGACAATTTAGACAAAGGATAGTGTAAAATGACATTGTAAACAAATAGATAACTATTCAACTGGTACTGCATAAAAAAAACTCATAAATCAAATATTTTTAAACAATTAAGTAACTAAAAATGTAGTGCACATAAAAAAAATTTCATAAAATCATTTTCAAAGAAAATATTAAAATTTTAAAAATTAATTGAAATCAAACAAACACGGCAAATTATGAAAATAAAACATTACATCATGTTTAAAATGAAAATTCAATAATATTACATAAAATTATTAATTTAAGTACGGAATATCATTCTGATAGTTTAAGTAGGTAATGAATTCTTAATTTTATTTCATCATAGCAAAAAATAATTTTTAGATTCGTTGATGTTAGAAGATTTACATTACTGAAAAAACTTTCTTAAATAACATTTTCATTATTCTTTTAAAACACGATCTACTTAAAATACATTAAATTTAAAAACTTACATGGTTACATTAAATTTAAAAACTTACGTATATTACCATATTATGAAGAACCTTAATATTACCTTCAATAAAAACTATTTATAATAATTTCGAAAGAATTTCAAATCATAAAAAATTTTCAGATTCGATCGAGAGAACTCAATAAATTAGTGGCTTTCATATATATATGTTTGATTTGATAAGTATCCTCGAATGTGTAAGCGAAATGGAAACTTCTAAACTATATGTATGGATAAAAAGAAAAGTGTAACAAATAATGTCAGTTGTGACTGCAGTTTCATTTTTATGTATAATTACTTAAGACACAGATGAACACCAAAATCATAAAAAAATAATATAATTTACTTTTAGAAACATGATTTAGTAAATAACAAAAATCCAATTTTGCTTTCTCTAATACAAAAATAGATAATATATTTGGTGATATGAAATAACAAAATACAATTAACTTATCACAAATATTATCCTTCGTATAAACAGGAATAAAAACAGGTATAGTATAAACAGGAATAGTTTTACTTTGTATATTTTTTTACAAATATATAAAAAAATATATTAACTAATTAATTGAAAATTGAAATTTCACTTTAATCAAATATAATTAGTAAAAAAATAGAAGCAGAGAGAGTGCATGGATAGTTATTTGAAAAAGATAACAAACCTTTAGAAATTCAAATTTCAGAAAAATTTATAACTTATTTTCATTATGAATTTTTAAAATATATTTAATAAGAAAAATAATACCCTTTGCCATGATGAAAATCAAGTGGTCAAACTATTAGGAATCTCTGAAACATTTATAAGAGCTTTTATGCTTAAATTTCTTTAATATACATTTAAGAAATAAAAGAGTAACAAAACTTGACAAGGTTTATTTTACTGATTACAAAATAAACTAGATCTAGTATGAAATCGAATTATTTAAATGCAATTAATCACAATAGCATTAAATTTTACACATTGACAATTCTTTTAAACAACAAATCAACACAGAAATTATCTTATAAAATATCTCAACTAGCATACCTTTTACCATAAAACAACCAAACATGAGCAATTTTTAAACATGTCACAGAGATTCTATAAGTAAAGTATGATGGTTTAAAAATACAGAGTCACATAACCTTTAATTATCTATATTTATATAGAATTAGATTAACTTTTAATCTATGAACAGAAATTTGAAGAATATGTATGATAAAAATAAAAGAACTGAATTTCAAATATAAACCTAAGATATTATATATAGTTTATTAATTACTATTAACATAATCAAGAACATTCACTCATACGAATGACTTATAGAAAATGTTTACTGAGTTTGTTCAATGGCTTATGATGTGTATGAAAGATTGAGAAATGAGATGAAAGACTAGTTTTGAAAATTATCATGAAATTGGAAATTTTATATTGAAACATGAACTTTACTACAAAGAAATACTTTTATGAAGAACGAGAGTTGCAACAAATGGAAAATACCAGTGAATGAGTCACCAAAAGCTCTTATGATTTTAAGATTTACAAAAGCATTTTCTTTTAATGCAATTTGCTTAAAAAGTATATATATATATATATATATAATTCTATTTATAATTTTTTTTATTCATTTTGAATATGGATTCTACATTTAAATTGAAAACAGAAAGAATATGATTATCTTATGGATTAATGGAAGAAATACTAACAAAATTGTTAGCAGATCATTCAATAAGAGCTATTCCTAAGAAATTTGATTTTTTAAAAAATCCGAAATTTTGATAATTGATCGGTTAATATCAGTTATCCAGACAAAATGGTTCTTTCCAACTAAAACATTTAAAAAACATATAGTCACTTTTTCTCAGCATTATGATGAAAATATATTGTGCAGAGTGATAGTTTTTTAATTTTTTTTTCTCAGTGAACTCTTAGCATAGTACATTGTTATGTTTTTCCTTTGACATGGATGACCTAAGGTTGTTATAAGGCATTTTAATATACTCCACATAAATTGCCTTTTGAAAACACTTTTCATAGATAGTGGGGTCTACTCATGTATTGTAAATAAAGAAACCCATAAAAGTCTCACACTACATACACAACAAATATGCATTTGGTTAGGTATATGTTACTATTAAAATGTAAAATTGATTATTTTATAGAATAACAAGCTATTTCATGAAATAACTGAGTAAAAAGTGATGCAAAATAAAAAAAGAAATATTTTAACAAAACTATTTCTAGAAACTTAAATTTTGAATTATGTTAACATAAAATTTTGATGTTAAAAAGTAAATTTGTGGAAGAAATATGTACTTCTTAAAAAACTTAGTTAAAATAGAGAAACATTTTTTTTATTAAACTAAAAAAAAAGATGGAAAAAGACATAATTTTTGTTATTTATTACTTTCAACCAAAATGTTTTGTTGAAAATTACATTCTTCAAAATATATCTATTATAATTACATGTTTTGCATGTTCAATAATTACTTTATTATTTTTAAATATGGAAAGATATAAAATTAAAAATAGATAGCATATAAGTATTTTTAACAATTAAATCAAAGTAAATTTTTGATCTCATATTAAGGCAAAAAATTTGAAAAAAGAATGCATACCAATCAAATTAATTATACAAGAGAAGTTCCCAAAAATATTGAAAAGTAAAGCTCACAACTAATTAAAAAAAATACATACAAATAAAATTTGCTCATTCTTAATGAAAAATAAAATAAATTTTATAGTAGAATAAAAGAAAACAGAGTAGAAAAAAGTTCATAAGGTAAATCTTTTTCATAGTAATAAAACACAATGTAACGAGATTCTGAAGAATTTTTGCTCTATTATAATTAGTTTAATTTCCTTTTATAAAAAACATTTTATGAAGATCGTGCTTTTGGGGCCTTCATAATGTGGAAAATAAATACCACAATTTTTTCATAACACAGAAACATCAAAGCTGCAGTTAAAACAGTTTGCAGTAATTTGGCTTCTAGTCCTTTGTACAAACCTTTCATGCCGTTTGTTCTAGAAAATACATTACATTTTAGAAAAGAAATCATAATTATACAAACAGGTTCCATACATTTACAAATATCTATTATAAAAAAACTACAAAAGAGTTTAACAATTCTATTATATATTTTTTTTAAATTTAGAATATAATTAAAAAATATTAGAAAATTATCAATGACATACTTTTATACAACCTCCATGTTTTCAACAAGATAAAAAATATTGCTTTAGCATTCAATTAAAATTATTGACAAGATATAAATTATGTCTTAAAATGCTAGGCCATAAATATCAATATTAATAAAGTAAATTCAAGCTTAATTTTTCCTAATGACTGAACAGAAACCTTTGTCATTATTACTTTTTTTCATTTCAATCATTCTTAATACAAAATTATGCTTGTCAACAAATGCATTTTTATTTTCCTTTCTTCTTAATACAGAAATATAACACGTTTTAGAGGTAAAATTAATAAAAAAAAGAAACATTTACTAATCAAACAGCATCTATCTAACATTAAAATTTTTACACAACAAAATATTATCAATACACACCAAAATATTGTCAATATATGTTTAAGAATTAGTGAATTATCAGGATTTTTATCTCAAATTTTCTTTCAATAACTTGTTGTAATAATCTGTTACAATGAAATTGTAACTGCATAACTAAATGTTAAAGAAAAGAGGAATCAAATTCTATTATTGTTTACATTAAATGATAAAAATTGAAATCTGCTTTTTACATGAAATATTTAACAGATATTTTCTGTAAAATTTTGAAATCAAAACCTATTTGTATCATAGTTTGTGTGAATCAACTATGATACAACTATCCTGTGAATCAACTAAATAAATTTTAAAACAGAAAATATTTCAAAATGTTCATAAATTGTTTATGAACATGCTTAAATATAAAAAATTAGAGATGATCAATGAATGTTTTGTTATAGAAAAATGCCACCTGATGATGAAGGTAGTTGATAATGATTTATTTATTATGATCACTTGAGCAAAAACCTAGTTTGGGAGAGAATAAAAGTAGAAAGAGCCAAATCGGGATGTGGTTAAGTTTAAAACAATCCTGAATATAATCCATTAAATGCATTTCAAGAATCCATTAAATCCATTTTTTACAACAAAGGTTTTTTGAAAGTGGAATGAGACTGATAATACAATAGTTTTAATATCAACACTTTCATTTCTTGTAAAACTAATACAATAAATACCTCAATAAAGCCATTGTGTAGAACAATATATATATATATATATATATATATATATATATAGATATATATATATTTAGCATTATGTAAGTAATGTTATTATTTATATTCCTCTCCGTAAATATATATACACACAAAGAGACATATTTAATTTTTAGTTGCATTCATATTTTTGATTTTCAACTATCAATACAACTTTAACGTGACAATATAGAAACAATACTGATAAATTATTGAAAAATTAACAATATAAAATATTTTTCTCAGTTATCTCAGCTCAAAAAAAATATAAATTTTATGTAAGTAAAAGTATCCAAATATATACAATTTTCAAAATATTAAAAAAAAAAAAAAAAATAAAATAAAATAAAAAATAAAAAATAAAATAAAATAAATAAATAAATAAATTAAAAAAATAAATAAATAAAAATAAATAAATAAATAAATAAAAAAATAAAAAATTCAAATTATGTAAAAATGCTCTTATAATCAAATTTATTTACTTATACTGAAAAAATTAATTTGTGGTTAGTAAAAGAAAAAAACTTGAATATGAAATACAAAGAAAACTAGGAATGCCATGAAAGAAAAGTATATAGTCTATATAAAATTACCAAAAATAGTTTAATATTGTTGTCAAGGAAAATATTTTAGATAAAAAAATGTTTTTGTGCATCAGCAAAATAGAAATTATCCTTAAGTAAGACACAACATACTGTGTGAGTTGGGAAAACCAAGCTTTTTCATATAAATATTTAACAAAAATACATTTATCCCTAATATTTTCAAATTACTAAGTAAATGAAGTATTTTCATGGTTACTGTTATAGTTATAAAGCCAAGAAATTTTGATAAATTAATTGGAGGAAAAAAAATATGATAATGGTTCCTGATAATCAAAATTTGCAAAGATAAAAAGTAAATGTTTTATCCAAATAAAATATTATATATGAAACATAAAATATTGCTGTTGAGCTATTATAATTGTAGATATCAACATAATTGATATTACATTTTTTTATAAAAGTAATACTACATGAAGATAATAAAAATTCTTAGAATTTACAAATTATATTCTTAGAAGTTTAAACTAACCATAAACTAATAAAATTTAAGAAAAAAAATATCATTTAATTTCTCCAAAAAAACTGCAAGTAATAATAAAACCACCTTAGTCTTATAGCTACAGATTAATGAATTTAATCAAGTATAATAGTTTATAAACACCAAATTCCTGAGTTAAGTAATTGTTATTGTTTTGATACAACAAATATAACAATGCTGGACTTAATGTGTTAACTTATTAACACATTTCATAAACTAGAGCAAAAGTATAACATTATTAATTAAGGTGAAGCTGTTTATAACACTCTGTATCTTTCTTAAAAATTAGAACATGATAAAATGTAACTTATCAAAACAAATTAATAATCATTTGATAAAAAAAAAACCGGGTATATACACAATAAGAGAAACATAAAATGTATTTGATTAGAAATATAGCAAATGATTAAAGGAAATGAAATCATAAAGTTCCTAAAAAGTTACTAAAAAAAAAAAAAGAAAGTTAAAAAGTTACTAAAAAATTGCTACTAAGGTAAATGCTGAGATATATTTTGTACAACATAAAATGTATGCAAGAATCTTTCAGTACATATGAAATAAATGTCAGAATATTTTAAAAAATTAAATCAAACTTTTACACTGATGACTTGATTAATGCATTATTTGTAACTAGCAAAATATTATTAAAAAAATTCTATTTTAAACACATAATTGAAGATAAATTTTTAATAACTAATATTTTAAAGCAATTAACTCAATCAGGATACTTTTCTTTATTTCAAAAATAAAATTTTTTTATTAAAATAACAATTCAATACAAATATTACTCCTTAAATTTTTCTTAGTTAAATATGAGTTTGTTATAACTTGAAACAAAATATTAAATTTCAATAAGTAAATGGTTAGAATCACAAGAATTTAATTTGATTCCTTTGGTGTGAAATGCTCTAGATATTTCATTCATTATGCGCAAGATAAATGATACAAAGGTATGCATGAAAAATTTTTTCTCTTGATATTTAAAGGAGAGAGAGAGAGAAAGAAAGAGAGAAAAGACTGAATGAAAAATCTGGTTTTATTAAAAAGTTATTTACTTTCATTGTTGTTTGAAATAATTGAAATGAATTTAGAATTACAGTTAAAAATTAAAAAAAATAACTATTGTAAAAGAGTAATGTCTAGTTAAATTTACATAATAAATATAAAACTATTCTTACAATACAAGCAAATCACTTTATCAGAAAACTTGAAATATGAATTACATTAAATTCAATGAAATCACTTCATGATGTAATGGTCTTCAAAACTGTTCTTTTTTTCAAAAAGATTTCACCAAACATTTTTGCAAAAAACTTATATAAAAAATCATTATGAATACAAAATGTTAGCAACATAGCTTGTCCCAATATATGAGTTGTATAATTATATTTAATCTTTAATAGTCTACAGAATAATTCCAAACATTACCAACATGGATAATATATAAGTTTCTGAGTTTGATGTGTATATTCTGCTTTAATTAGAACAAGAATAAGTAATTACTTTAATATTAATCAAATGCATGGCAATGGAGGACAATAAAACCTTGTCTGAGAAGCACAATTTTTTGTTCCTAGTATTTTAATAATATTTTTAGATATTTTTCTTTAAACATGAATAACAAAAAAAAATTTTTTTGTTGAATAAAAATATTTGAGTCTACCATTAACTATAATTGACCCATCAATATATCTTTTGAATGATAGAGTCAGTTATAAAATTTTATTTTTCATCAGCTATAAATGAAAACAAAGGTTGTTAGAAAGTAAATATTTATCAAAGCACTCCTCTTGTGAATACATTAACCAGAATTTCACATATTAATTTAATTTAAATTATAATTTAAAATATTGGTTAAAAATTCATTTATACATCATTAAAACCCTTTTTAGCTACAGAATGATCTTCATTTATAATCTTTGCCATCAAATATAATTAGGTACATTAAATACGATTCAGAATGAATTAAAAATGTTTTAATCAAATTACAACATATGATTTTAAGATTTTTAAAATTTGAGTATATTTAAAACTTTACTGTAATTAATATTAGAATAAAAGAGATAATTTAAACTTTACAATTTCATTAAGAAAGATTTTTATAATTTCAATTCTCATTATAGAATCACAAAATAAAAAGAGAAATAATGAAGATAGAAGTTATTAAACTTTTAGAAAGATAACAAAAGAATTATA
The DNA here is from genome assembly GCA_030067965.1 of Latrodectus elegans. Classification (NCBI taxonomy): domain Eukaryota; kingdom Metazoa; phylum Arthropoda; class Arachnida; order Araneae; family Theridiidae; genus Latrodectus; species Latrodectus elegans. The sequence continues at coordinate 33,993,877 of CM057822.1, read as the reverse complement.
TGTAAATGTCAGTCTTAAATTTCAAGTTAACAAATTTACAATATTCATTTTCCACTAAATTCACAATTAATCTTTAAACATATTTTATTTGAGAATTCACAAAAATTAAATACAAGTTTTATTGTTTCATTGTTCACATAAATATTAAAAATATTTTTTATTAAACTTTCTTAGTAATTCAGAATGTATTTTGATTGAAATATATATATATAAAAATTTTTTTTCAAGATTTTTTTAAATGTCTCCAGCTGATTCATCAGTAATAGATTTTAATAAACGAATAGTCATGTTTTTCAAGAATCAAATTTTGTCAGAAGTTTATATCTCATGACTAACTTCCCAAGATATTTATTCTTTTGCAGACATTAATAAACTTCTGATTTTATTTTTCTAAGCCTTCAATTTTATGGTTTAAATTTATTATTCAGAAAAAATATAGTTCCTTAATTTTACAGGAGTTTGTTTTATTTTTTCTATTAGGTTATTATTTAACCACAATGAATTTTATTCAATATTATGGAAGAAACAACTACTCTATTGTGATTTTGAAGGAACTTTTTCCAAGCGAATTCAAAAATGCTTTTTCCATTCAAAACTTACTAGTTAACTAACTTAAACTTTTCATTTTTGAGAAACATTTTATATTTTGGAAAGAAAAATGTATAACATCAAATATCAAAAATTTGAATACAATTTTGTATACAGAGTCCATTTTTTTAAACCACCAATTTCCAAGATTCAGTAGATTAAAAATAGAGGCTAAAATTGTCTAGGATAATAAATAACCCTTTTCATAGACACAAATATTTTCACAACTTTAATTTATGTATATTTTTTCAGATAAGAAACAATTCTTATAACAATACCTCATGTAGTTACAAAAATTAAATATTATAGTATATGTGAAGAGGATATCCATACTCACATTATTCTACTACTATTACCCTGCTATACTAAGTAAATATAGTATTTTCTGACTATAATTACTATTAAAGTAAATTTTTACAATTATTTTTCGAATGACACTTTTTAATTAAAAGCATTTGATATTAACAGATCAAATGCTTTTTCTTAAAAAATGTAATGATATAAGATGAAATGACATGTAAGAAATATATATATAGGTAATCATTAAAAATAAAAACTGTAAAAATGTTTACTGATGAAATTAATTATTGTATTAATATAGTAACATTTTTTATCCACATATCTGTCAATTATTTAAATTAAAAAAAATAATATACATAAATAAAATAGTAGATTACTAAAATATTTTTAGTAAACAAATTAATATATTAAAAGCAGGTAAAAAATAAAAATTCTCACACATTTAGATTTGATTTCAATTCACCGTTTGAAAGATAACAATATTGGCTAATAACATGTAGATGTTATAGTTCATAACAAAAATTATTTTAGCACTTGGAAACAATCATATAATTGCATAAACAACATTCAAGTATTGCTGAAATTAAAATTTGATTGTTTTGAGGATTTACTTATATATATATATATATATATATATATATATATATATATATATATATATATATATATATACTTTCACATTTTTTATATAAAAATATTTTGAATTTCACTTTAATTTTATAGCCTCCCATTTATAATATATGTAAACTTTTTTTATCCTTTATTTAAAGGATGAGAAAAGTTACATATTTATATTTCATACTTATAAGGAAAAATTTATATCACATTATTGACTAACAATAAATGATGAAGAAAATGAAATAGGTTTTTTTTAAATAGATAAATCAATATAGAATTATAGATAACCATTTAAAAAGATATCACTCTTACTGTTTCTGTTTTCCTCACCTTAAAGAAAAAGATTAAAATTTTAAATAATAACTTATAAATTTACTTACTTAATAATATAATTAAAGATTCGCAGAATAGTTAATTTTCTCATCATTTCTGAGCCATGCTGCAAGTCAAATTTAAAAATATAATACTGAAAATAATACTGGAAAAAACACACTTACAAAGAGAGAGAGAGAATACATATTTAAATACACTTTAAAATGAACTCTTAAGAATGGAATGTAGCAAAATATTAAATGGCAGTCACTTTTTTTTCAAATTTAAATAAAATCTCAGATTTCATGATAATTATCACTGCCCATGAAAAATCCTTATCTTTCAAGTAAAAACATGCCAATCAAAATTCAATTATAACTAGCATACAACATTTGTTTAAAATATATGCTTATTTTGATAAATCATTACATCTATAAAAACATGTCTAATTAAAGCAGTAAATGTATTTAACAAATTGTTTCTATCTGCACATTTTGGTTGCAATTATGTTGAAATCTGAATCCAAAATAATCACATATTATGTGTTGCCTATATACTTCCTAAGGCTCAACATCCCTTGTATAACTAGTTGTTGCCATTCCAAAACTCTTTATTTGAGCTACCAGTAAGCTTGTAGCTCAGATTGAAAGAAATAAAACGTTTATTAACCGACTTTGATATAAATATTCTTTTAAAAAATATCAGAAGATAAGCAAATTTAAATAGTGATGTTAAATAAAAGCTTAGAAATTTTATATAACTCAGAAAAATTCAATCTTAATACATTGTCGTGTTAACATGTTTAAAAAATAAAATCAGTTTACAATATTAGAATAATATACTATTTAAATATTCTGGAAACAAAATATAATATTCTTCTGTAAGAATGAGAAATATTTTATTTTCTAATGTGCAACATTTATTTTAAAATAGATTATTAGGTACTATTTTAAATAAAAAATTTAAATGCAAAACTTTATGATTTCTTATGCCATTTGCTTAGCTTTTATAAATTAATGTTAATTTAATTGCAAAATAGAGATATACACCATTTAAAGGCTAAGTTTACAAGACAATTACAGAATTTGCATAATGTAAATTTTAATAATTTAGTAATACTCAAAGTAAGGTAAAGACTGTTCATGTGAAAGTTTTATAATCACAGAAAATAGGTATCTGAACTCCTGCAATTTAGTAAAGAAATTGAAATTCTATATAGTTGATTCACTTGAATCTTGTATTTGTAAAGAAAATATATATATATATATATATATATATATATATATATATATAAACAAATATGTACTTTTTCTATTTTGACCTTTAAATGTCTGCTTACAAATTAGCAAGTAAACAAAACTAATTAGATAACTATTATCATTAGAAAGTATTTAGTAAGACATTTTCACAGTTTTATATTTATCTATCCTTCTTTCATAGTATGTTTACTGTTTCAATAAAAAAGGGTTGACATATTGAAATATTTACATTTTAGATACAAATAGAAAATTGCTTGAATTATTGATATATTTGATTTATATTAGCATGGTGATTTATAAACTTTTGAAACATTTAGAAAACACTTTCATTTCATTCAAACTTTTCAAAAGTATAGTTTGTAATTGACATTGCAAAGAATAACATAAAGGAAAAAATGAACAGTATTATTACAAAAACTTACTCGCAATTTAGTCTGCACAACTTGCAGTGGATACGTCAAAACAGTAGCAATGCTCTTAGCCATAGCTCCAATAAGAAACAATGAAATACTACTTAAGTTCTATGAAAAGAGAGATATAAATAAAAATGCAAATAAAATACCAGAACAATGAAACTAATACATTACTGAAACAAAAATATGAAGCAAAAAATACATATATGTACATAAACACAACCGATAGTTTAATAATTTTAATTAAGATGTATGTATAATAAATTTGGTATGTCTTAATAATATTTCTTTTTTTTGTCATTAACTTATATTTCTTTATGAAATAAATTCTTTTAAACTTCTTTTTTCTATAGATGCTTATAAATAAATGATCACATTTTTGTAGCAAGTTAATTCTTGAGGTGAATTTTTTAGGAGTATCTTTGACTTGAATAAACATTTCCACTGTTGTATTGAAAGAGAAAAAAGGGCTTTCTGGTCATTTAGATGAATTTGGGGCTTAAATCTCAAAGTTATTCAATGGATTTATTGATGGTCATAAGTCCTTTAGATGGCTAGTTGGTCTGGTAGTCTAGGAACAGAAATGTAACTGCTAAGGCAAATTTGACAAAACTTCAAAGGTCATTTTGGGTATATTAAAACTCCCACTTGAGCTGTTGTTTGGAGTGCACACTCTTTAAATCCATATTGATGCAAAAGTTATAATTTGCATTATAAGACTTGAAAATACAAGTCAATAGAAGCATTAACCTAGGTTTTTGTCTTAGGAATTCTGACATAATTAGTCATCCTTTTATAACCATGCCTATTGATTGTTATGTTTTTGACAAGCCTTTTTTTAAGGAAAGATTAAGATAATTTTCAATAGTTTTTTTTTTGTCAATAGTGGTAATTATACTTAGTAATACACTGATAAATCAAATAAGAATTACAAAACACTGGGGCTGGTATTCATTGTCCAGGTGATGATTCAAAAGCTGTCATTCCTTTTGGGAAAACGTACAACTGCATTTCAAGTAGAGATCTGCCATTTTCATGAGCAATGGAATGTGCTTGGACAGAATTTATTTTCAAAGAATAATTATTATTGATTTTGACAGTCAAGCTGCATTACTGGCTTTGCAAAAGTCTATTTCTGCTCTTCTCAAGAAAAACAACATACACTGGGCAAATTAACTAACAGCACATGGAAAAAACTCTATAATACATATTCTTGTTAAACATATTCATGTTAAACTTTTCTTGCACACAGATTTGAACATTTGGGTCAGCATTCAATTGAACCTTGGATGCTGAAGGATATCCCTGTTAAATGTCTCCTGAATTTTTCCTTCAGCTACTAGTCTTTTTAAATAAGGGTTTTCTTTTTAAGGTTCAATACAACAGATTTCTGATCACAGAGATAGGTTCTTTTACAACTACTTTACTCTAAATTTAATCTAATTAAATCCTTAAATATTCCCAATAAATGAATAATTTCAAATAACTTCCAGATTTTTTCTTATGGCATTCCTTAAGCTTTTTGAAAAATAATGATTGGTTTTATTGTTAACAATGAATACAAAAAATATTAAGTAATATTATTATGCAAAATTTTAGATTCTATTTTAGATTTTTGCTTTTTACCAAATGATAAAGTGATTGTTTATTAGATGATATAAAATAAATCCTAACATAATTTAAAACAAATGTTATTTGTATGAACGAAAAATGCATTAAAAATGCTAAAAACAAAATGAGCATGTACAATCAGATATTCAAGTGAACCATTTAGCAGGGAATTTAACTTTTCCTAATTAACATATCATAATTCACAAACCAGAACCTTTATAGTTAATGGTGAAGATAAAATGGACTAACTTCTTTTTTTTTTATTTACTGTCATGATTGGAGCTCCCCCCCCTTACTTTGCTATTATCAGATGCTAAAATTAACAGGTGTACAAAGTTGCAAATTTCAAAATTAAATATTTTTCTAAAACATTGGTATTTTCAGTGATTAATGGTAATTTAATTTATAATATCTAGATTAATTGAGAAAATTTATTTAATTTCATGATATTTTAAAAATTAAATAAAAATGTTTGAAATATTTATAATACAAATGCAGATTATATGAATAATTTTATACTAGTTAACTTTTGATTTTATCTGAAAGATTATCAGGGTGACTTAATTTATTCTTAACACAAGAGTTCTTTAATAAATACAAAATTAAACTTAGATGCAAAATTCAAAATTATCATTATTATTATATTGTTTTATATTATGACCTTAAATATTCTAATTTGACTATGAGGAACACTTACAAATACATCAATTTAAAATTTATACTTAGTTAAAAAAAAACCTCATATATTAAAAAATAACAATTCAACAATTTGAAAGATTTAAAAAATATTAATCCAATATAACTGTTATTTTAAGAACTGTGGCAATTAGCAAAGATTTTTAATCCAGTATACAAATTAATATACTTAGTAGTTTAGTAATAGTTTTTAATTACATGATTACTTAATTTAGATGTTTAATAAATTATGATAATCTTTTTATTACATCTAAACAAAAATATTTTTGCTTTTCTGAAAAATTATTTCTAATTTTTAAATTATGCATATTTTAACAGATATTTTTACAGAAAAATATGTAGATATTTTAGAAATATACCCACAGATACACATTCCGCTTTTACTTTATACAATTCTTGAGACAGTAAAATGTTCACAAAAATGTATTTTTAAAATACAAAAAACATACACATAATGTATTTTTAAAATACAAAAAACATAAACATACTAATAATTTAGTAATAATTCAAAATTCAGTAAACAAAAAACTAGAAACTGAAAGAGAATTTTTTTTTTTTAGAATAATATTTAAAATGCAATGAACTGAAAAAGAATGAATTGCATCATTATGCATAAATTTGTCTTTAATTATGAACCACAGATTTTATCTTCTTCATATAATTAAAATGCATTAAGTAAAAAAGAATTAAACATATCATTATATACTAGTTATCTTCAAATAAATAATATGTTGCACAAAAATAACTATACTTTATTCCCATTATATTTAGCAACTTCAGATTTTAATGCTTCATAACATGTGAACTGAATAGCTGGATTTGAAATCAACATTAAAGATGGTGTCATTCCACTCCAAAGAGCAGTGATTCCTTCTGTAGCAGCTATTTTGTTCATAGCATCTAAAAATAAAATAAACATAAAAATTAAAGTTTATGATATATAAAGTATCATATTAAGAAAATTTCATAAATAAAAACTACATGTTTACAAATAATCAAAAAGTTCTTCATGCATAACTATGAATGACTTTCATATTTTTTGAAATAACTATTTCTATTTTAAAAAAATTACACAATTTATAGAAACTTACTCAGTACAATAAATTATTTATTTAGTCACTTTCATATCTTGCACACAATACATTTTACAAATATTTATAATAAAATTGTGTTTACCAGAAAGTTATTTAAGTTGTATTACATTTAAACAGAATATGTATACTTTTGCATTAAAGTTGGTACAAGATTATATTCTTCTCTGAGAAATGGTAAAAAAAAGTAACATATTTTTAAATGCTATCATATTTTAATATAAATTCAGATGGTTATTATTATGTGATTCATAATAAAAGTCTTTATTCAATAATGTAAAGTTCAAATTGCACAAAATTCAGAAGGAGTTCATCAGTGACAGATTGTATATACTTTATTTCAATTATTGTATTACTTAACATTTTATGCATTAATATATAATAAAAAAAAACAATTTTTTGTTATTACAAATTATTTTGTTATTTACAAATTTAAATTTGATAAAACAGTGATGTGAGATATGTGTGTATGTGATATATATATAACTCTCATTTATATAAAAGATTTACACTATATGTTTTACAGATTTCACTTTATAATATCTGCTTTAAGCTCCTCTGTTCAAATTACAAGTACTCCCAAAGCAGAATTGAACAATATATTATTTTTCCAATATGCACATTCAAATTTATATTATATGAAGGAATTAGTGGCTTATAATATGATATCCATGTGAATTTTTATAGAATTCAATGTTTCTTTACTATTATAAAGTTACTAACTACATATAAATTGCTTTAATTAAAAAGCAATAAATTTTCTAATAAATAACTTATTAAATTATCAAATGCATCATGAAGAAACATATTAATTAAATTTTTAAATAAAATAAATAAATTCTAGTAATATATTTAATAAAAAAGAAACCTGGTACCAAATAGTCCATCATATGTTATTTCATTTCCAAGAGCTTTTTTATCTTTAGATGAAATTTTAGCCCCTTGCATTTTTAGTCTAGAATTTGCAACCCATAAAGGTGTTGTCAGCAAAACATTTATAACACCTACAAAAAATTGTATAATTTAAATATTCAACAAGTTACAAATATATATTTATTTATTTCTAATTTTCAAATATTATTCCTATAATTACCTTAAATTGTGAAAAAATATAAAATATCCATCGATTTTTATTCAGAATAGACGAGTTCTTTTTAGATAACAAATATTTAAAACTTAAAAAAAATAATAAATAAATAATATATATATATACACACAGAAAGTATAAACTTGATACTCGAAAAATCACAAGTGCAAATAAAATTAATGATTTGTTAACATTTATACATTTATATTTTATGATTTTTTTTCTTTTATATACAATACCATAGCTTCTTAAACATTCAAACATAGTTGAATACATTACAAAGTTTGTCTTTATTTTTAAAAATTGTTAGATTGGTAAAAATAGAAATGTCAATACATGTAAAAATGACATTTTTCAGTCTATAAAAATATATTTCATTTATAAAATTGGATTCTTAATATTGCAATATAATGTAAATAGTAAATAAGCTAATCACAAAAGAAATAAATTCTTTAGAAAATTTCTTTACAAATTTAAAATTTGAAAAAAATTGTAACACATTTCTGCAATTACAGATTTAAATTTCTACAATAGAGTATATTGTTAAGTTAAAAGATGTAAATTTAGACACATAAATTAATTTCTGCATTTCAATAGATTGCAAAATTTTTGCACATGTAACAAACAAGTAGGATAACATTTACAATAAACACTGACAAGTATGTAATTAAAATGGACAGTCATAAAATTTATTTAATCACAAATGTAACATTGTTTAGTGGTATTATATTGATTGAAAAACTTCATCTATATAAAATTAAAATATTTTTCATATTTATCTTTTATATGAATAAATAGCTGATTCAACTTTAAGCATACCTGCTACAGAAGCCACAGCTAAATCTCTTAAAGCATTATATCCTGTACTTCTTGATACTATTAATTTTCTAAGACCATGGAAGGTATAGAAATAGACAAAATTAGAGCAGCAAAGACTGATTAAAACTGGCTGCAGGCCTCGATATAAACTTGATCTGAAGATAAAAGTATCTTATTAGTACTTTATGTATAAGCAAGTTAATTTAATTAAGATATTTTATTACATAAAAATACTTTTTAAAAGAAGGTAATGGACACTGAATGCATTTATAAAAATAATGCAAGATATATCAGAAGTGGAAAGTTTAAATCTCAAAGATTAATTTTATAAAAACAGACATTTGCATTACCTTTGAAAATATAAGTAATATGCAAATAATAAATTATTAGTTAGGAACATGTATACTTGCTTTAAGTAATTTTATTTTGATTTATTCCCTTTACAATAAAAACTATCATTTTTTCATTAATTTGATGTAACGTTAAATGCAATAGCAACATGTTATAAGGTCAAAATTTCAGAAGACTTTTTAACATAACAATATATACCAAGGAAAGATGAAAATAGAGATATTAGCATATTTGACTATATTTAAAATATTTATATTATTGACCGTATAAACTTATAGTATTATTTAATTAAGTAAAAATATGTCAAAATTTTATTATCCTATTTCCTTCAATATTAATAATGTTGGAAAGGTAATTTTCTCAATATTATTTCTAAATTTTAAGGAAAATAATAAGTACACACAATGCAATATTTGTGATAGAAAGTTTTTAATATATTAAATTATATAGATTATAATAAATACCTAGAAAATTCAGTTAAAGAATAATGAATAATTTTAATTATAAAAGTAAATAAAACTAAAAAATAAAACAGTAACTCAAAATTAAGTTAGATTAAAGCTAAGCAGTGTTTTTCATTAAATATGTACCATAAGAAAAATATTATTTAAAAAAATAAATGCAAAATGTTGAAATTAATCAAAATAAAATTTATTGAATTGTCAAGAAAATAATAAATAACATTAAATTTTCTTTTAAATATTTACTAAAAATATATTCTCAAATTATTAAAAAGCCATGAAAGAAACTTTTAAATAGCCCCAAAATTTCAAAATTAATGCCCAAAACTATTTATTTGTAAATTAAACTGATATGCTTAAGCCATTTATATTATTATTTCAAAAGTATTTGGTAAATTAATGCATCTTTAAAAACAAAAATTAAAATTTTTAATTTTATAATAGTTGTTACACAAAAGCTTGAAGCAATCCTGTATTTATAATTTTAAATAAATTTATTTAACAATGTTTTGAATAAGTAACAAAAATGCATCAAGAATTTATAAATTAAAAAGGGTTCTATAGCCACATGGAATATTTCAACATGCATTACATGCAAAAACAAGTAAACATTAAAAAATAAGGTAAAATCCTAGCGTATGCAATGTGTTTGGTGCAATTCTGAAAAATGTTGCCAACAGTGAAATAGCAAGATTTTCAATTGCAAAATGACTGAAAAGCAATAACAATTGAATTTTGGAGAATAAACAACAGGTCACTGTAAAATTTTCCCAATCAAATCAATCAATCTCTATCTCCAAAATCTTGATTGCTCATTATCTCCAACTTTGAATATTGCAATTTTGCAATATTTTCAATTTTAAATATTGAATATTTTATAATATTTACTTAGAAAAGGAAATAGAAATAAAGGATACAAACTTAAATACACATATTTTACATAATTTACATGTTACAAAACAAATATAAATCTCTAAATTTAATATTATTCACAATCAGATTATAAAATATAATTACAATAAATTTTTAATTTTCTTTTAATTAATCAAAAGAATAAAAGCATTTTAAAAATACTCCATACATAACATAGCCAAAAAGATATTTACAGCAGCCACATAAATTTAAATCAAAAACATAAATAACATACATTTTTAACCCTGGTTTCTAATTAATTGAGCACTGACACCCATCTTAAAAAAACATATTATTCTAATTTTAACTTATTTAGAAATACATTTTAACAAGAAACATCTCAATTATTTCTATACTAAACTTTAATAAATGATACATATTTTACTGTATAAAATAGAAAATTTAATAAAAAAATAAAAGTAGTTACCTAATTAAATTTATTCGTTCTCCAAATTTAAAAAAAAAATTTCCAAAAATAACTTTAGAAAATATAAATAAGCAAAATTTTGCATGAATAACCATTTAAAATTAAACTTAGATAAAATAATAGGTCAAGGGTTACTAGAACTACAAACTAATCATAAACATTGTAATATATTATAGAATCACTGAATGCATTGTGATGTAGTAATCTACATATTTGGTGTATTAAGTAACCATACAGACTCATAGGATGGCCCATACAGCCAAATTTATTGCAATATTAAATGTCGCCAAACATTGCCAATATTGACAAATCCACCATGTTATATAAACTAGAATTATAAGTGAAAAGTAATATTAAAGTTGTAACATTGTTGAGAATATTAGAGAGTTAATTGCCAATTTAAAAAAAAAAAGATGATTTTAAACAATTTCTTACTTTTTTACATATTTCCAAAATTTCTTTCAAATATGTTTTCTGACAGAGTGCTATATTAATTATAACCTAATAGAGTGTCAATTAATTTGCATTAATTACAAAAATTAAGCTTTCTTAATTAATATATTTTGCTATTATAATTATATTTGGAAGATATGGCTTCTGAATATAATTATGTACATAAAATACATGTGATTATAAATGTATATATATAATTATGTGTACAAAATATGTATAACAATGTTTTCTTCTAAATGTACAGTACAATTTTTCTCATGATATGAAATAGTTTTTTTGACAGTTTAAAAAAATTAAATACATAAATATACCCAAGTATTTTATAATATTTTTCTTACATTCCTTCTTCCTGCACCAATTCATTTATAGCAGCAAGAGTATTTTTAGCTTCCCTGGAGTCCTCCACTATAACATATAAGAACAAAAAATAATCACAATTAAACTGCGCAATAGTTTCTATTAAAAAATTTCAATACAAAAAGAAAATTACTCTATCATGAAAAATTTTAATTTAACATAAAAAACCATAAATTTATAGCATGAAACTAAGGTTTTCTAAGAAATAAAAATCAATATATTGTGACGTGAATACTTACATGTATAATTAACCTACAAAAAATATGCAAAAGCAAAAAAAAGTATATAATTAATTTATTAAAAAATAAAACAACAAACATATAATTAAATAAAAGACAGTGTAAGAAATTAAATATGTATATTATTACACAAATAAAAAATACTTAAAAAAAATTTATTTCCCTATTTCCAGTGGGGTAAGGTACATATGGAAAGAACTTGCAGTCACAAAATTTCTTATGAGTAGCAGTTTCTAAAATGAGCTAATGTTTCTACAAAATATACTTATGATAAACACATATACATTCCATAACAAAAAGAAATTTATTTTAAATTTTTTACTACAATTCATTTTTGTCAGTTTGATTCTTCCTTTTAAACAACTATATGAAAGACAGATAGTTTAAAATATTTTTAGTATTTTTCAAATTTGCCTAATAGCATGACTATTAGTTTAACACAAAGTACTAGGAATAACATTTTTGGAAAGTTGGCTTTTTTATTAGATTTAGAGAAATAAAAGGAAATGGCATAGTTCTATTTAGTCCACGGAGACCCTAGAAAAAAAATGATATTGGCAGGATAGCTAGATTTGAATAAAAGGAAATGGCATAGTCCTATTTAGTCCACAGAGACCCTAGAAAAAAAAATTATATTGGCAGGATAGCTAGATTTGATATGAAATATTTCAGAATTGATTATCAAGGAAGCATATCCAGTGATTACCTATTTTAAGGTTTTAAGAAATTCTAAAAAAAAAAAAAAAAAAACAAGTAAAATTTATCTTTTTGCCTATACAACAAACTGGATTAATAATGAGAGAAATGCAATATAGCATTTTGATATAAAGTTGTGTTTATAATATCAGCCACAAAGTTGGTAAATTTGATTGTTCTAGTGTATTTGCTCTAATTTTATAATATATGTAAAAGAGTTTCCGAATTTCTTTACATATTTGTTTACACCCTTTATAAATTAACTTCAGTCATCTGTTCACTGCAATATTAAAAGTTCACAAGCAAACTGGGGAAAATGTATCAACAAAAATTGCAGTTCATAACAGTGACCATAACATCAGAGAATTAGTACAACATTCATTAATGTTAAAAAAAAAAAAAAATAAATAAAAAAAATAAAAAAAAAACAGCAAGTTTTAATATAACTTGTCAGTAAATGGAATCTTATAATTAATTAATGAAGTTTATTATTTCTAAACAAGAAAGAGACATGGGATATTCATTATTTTTCTATGTAAATTAGATCATACAACATAAAAAAGCATTATTTTTAGAGAATTTTCCCAATTAGAAATTTTTGATAATGAAAAGATCAACTATGATGTTAAGGTGCAAAAAATTTGAAGTAGAATTTCATAATTTCTTTATTTTAATTACTTTTGTAGTAAGCAATTATATATATATATATATATATATATATATATATACTTCTATATATATATATATATATATATATATATATATATATATATTACTGCATTTGTTTGAATAATAATTTTGAAAACTCAAATGATTAACAACAATCATAAGCAAAATTCCATGTTAATATTATTTAAGCAATATAAATATTGAAGTTTTTTAAGTATTTTTAAAGTTAGGTTTAATTATTGTATTATTTAATGCAAGGATCTTATAAAGGTATTATGGACATTTTACAAATATTTCTTATATCAAATCAATAATTACAAAAGCTCTAATCAAGGAAAATAAATATCACAAAAGTAAAATTAAGAAAATTGATAGAAATATTTCTGATTAAACCTACCTTGCAGTCGTGAGCGAATTGTGTCTAGTGGAAAAAAGACTGTCATTGCAGTAACTCCTCCCTAAAAAAATAATTACATTTTTCTAAATAAATATGTTCAGATACATTAATCAGAAAAATTATAATCAAACTATTTTTTAAAGCTATATAATTTACACATATACAAAAATATCACAATCCTACATCTTTTCTTTTGATAATTAATAAATATTTCAATCAGAATAATAGCAACATTACTCAATACTAAGTTTTAGTAGTTTTAATTAATCTAGGGGAAAAAAACAATAAGCATTTATACAAAGATATTTATAATTGGTCTATTAAATACAGTACAAATATATTATAGAGGTTATATTTTATTTATTACATATGAAATAACAGAATTTAAAAGAAAATTAAAAATTTTGTAATTCATTCTCTATTATAGATGCCTTTTTATTACATTTATTAGCTTTTCTGTCTTTTCAACTTGGACAAATACAGGGGAGGGGTCTTTTTCCTTGACTCCATTTAAGTATTTTATTTGGTGTTAATAAAATGACTTGAAAAATAATATTTTATAAATTGTTCTCGCAGCAGATATTGTAGTGTACACCTGTTTTGAACCCGCTTCTTTATAAGCACTAAACAAATTCTATCTAGAATTATCACCAACCTTAACAGATTTTTAACAGAAAATGAAGCTTATTAGAATTGCTCCAATAGAAATCTTTTCTACTATTATAATATAGTTAATTATGATAAAATAGTTATTGAAGATTTGAAATACTCTATGCCAGAGAGCAATTCTCACACAAATGGATATTCACTAAGTCTATAAAATTATTGATAGAACATTTCAAAATTAATAAAAGTGCCTTTGAGATACAGTTCAATGAAAAACATCCAGACCGTTGTACCTAAAATGAAGTGATTTTCTCATTTACAAGTAAGTATTGACTAAAATTTTTTAAAATAAACACACAAAAATATATAAATTTTAATTTTTATTAATGAAATTTTCTTATCATGATCATTCTCAAATTATATGCACATTGTTTGCATTACATGCATTGACAAAATGTTTTTAAAAGCAAATTTGGGCAAATCACGAGAAATAATCAACGCATGGTTTGGTATAATCAAGATTATCAATTCAATATATGGTTAATTTTAATATAATATTGAAAGGGAAAAAAATTTAGTGGATTTTTTTAATTGTGTACCATTTTATAGTTTTGTATGAATAGCATTTTCAAAATTAAGGCTTCTATCTTGCAATGAATTTTTATCATTCAAAAATCCAAGATCTCCCTTTGAAGATTTTTCATATTTAATAAAATTATAACCTGTATTTCTTTATCTTCTTCATTTACTAAAACTAGATCAGTTAATATATTTTAAACATATGTTTACATATTACCTGAAATTTTGAGATGAAATTTCTATCTTATCGTATAGCTATTTTTCAATAAAGAACTTATATTTGAATATACAAATATGTACACTGACTATGAAAGGTCTGATAGCTGATAGTTGAGTGGTTAATGCTCCCGACTCCCAGACTGTTGGCTCTGGGTTCAAATCCCGGTTTGAGCGTGGATATTGTTTTCTATCACTCTCTGTGTTTGTCTTTTCTGTTGGGATGCTGAATGAATATGGCCCACTCTGTAAACGGATTTATGGTGGAATAATGTGGGTAATGGTACTCATCTCTAATTTGATTCACAGTACCCACTGGGTAATGATTCATGAGTTGCTGTATCCAGTTTTGTTGTGGAAGGGAGCTTAGTCACCTAGAGCCCACCATTTAAAAATAATAATAAATTTAACCAATGGAAAAAATTTCTTATGAATACAGCTAGAAACTTGGTTCCTTTTAAGAAAAGAAGTTTCTACTGTATAGTTGTAAAATGAAAATACTTTTTAAGCACTACAATGTATGTTTGCAGATTTAGATCCTTTGCTAAATGTATCAAATATGCTAAAGGCATAAAGATATTCTCAGATACATTCAATCTGGATTTTTATGCTATAGTCAATTTTTATTCAAAAGTACTATTTTGATTAAGATATATCAAGATGATTACAAGGAATTACAAACACAGTGATGAAAATTTTTTGAATTATGAAGCCAATGATAAAATTATTATGTTATATTAAATGTTATTGTTAATGTATATGCTTCTTCTTTAATTATGGTAGGTAAAACTGCATTTTGAGGTACATCATTTTTTTATACTTACAATTTGTTAGCGCTTTTCCCCAATGGTTGTTATGAATTTTATAATTTTGGAATCATAAGAAATATGAAATCAATTTGTTTTAAAAATATCTGATCATACAAACTTTACAAAGATATTATTAAATATGTACAGCTCTACTTAGAGGATCAAGGCTCACCAAGATCCACTGAAATACATGAGAATTTTAAAAATTTGTTATCAGCAAGAGATCATACCAATTATATTTCTAATAATATTAGTGAAAATAAACAATAGATTTATTTCTATGGATATATTTTGACATTTCATCACTATAAATTTAGACTGAAATAGGTATTTTTAAGCAGATGTAACTATCTTTTTTTAGATAAACATTTCCAAATGACTTGAATTGTTTACATAATATAATTTAAAGCTTTCCTGCTTATTGTAGAAGAAATATATATCATATTTAAGATGAAAAATAAGTAGAATGTACAGATTGGTTTTAATTTTTAAAAAATAACTTCTATAATAACTGAAACAGGTAGATTTATTTATAGTTCGTGTTTTTAGAAACGTAAAATCCAAGAACGCATTTATGATCATTAAAATTTTGTAACTGAGTAAAAAGGAATTATAAGCTGATCATTTCTACAAACAAAAAAATAAAGTAACAAAATCAGAACTTTAAATAAATCTAAAAATCATAATGATAGACCTAAAAATATATCTCAACATCTGTATATATTTAAGGAAAAAGAAGCATTTCTTAAAAGAAAAATTTCCTGCTTATTCATGAATAAATATATTTTCCACATAACAAACTTTTTAGAAATTATTTATACTTACTGCAGCACCAGAAACGGCACGAACAAAACTTTCATAAGTAAATAATTTATTGTTATCCATATTTTAGACTATGTAGGAATAAATATTAACTTTCACCGGTAGTCAATAATTAAATTTCAGATGACTAGTTTATTTTTTTTCCTTATTGTTTATATATTTACATACAACAAGTGTTGCCATATATCCAAATAATTTTTTATTTTTCGTTGTAGTTTTGTAAACTACCAGTCTCAATATAATGAAGATTTTTATGAGTCATAGGTAATTTTCTAAAAAATATATTTTGAACTATAAAAATTTACATACACATAGATATAAGCTCTAACCAGATTATATAATTTGAGATGAGGCTAATGAATTATTCAATATTATAAAACAAGCAAAATTCTTAGGTTGATAACGATAATAATTTTTTTGCGTCTCTACCAAAGTCAAAAAATTATGGACAAATATAAAAATAAGCGACTGATGTAGGTAAAAATCTGAAAAATGTGTTAACAAATGGTAGTTCCTTGCTATTTATGTTTTGAAACTGGTTGCTAAATAGACTCAATGCATTCAAAATATATATATATATATATATATCTCATTCATATATGAATAGTGCGACATTCTTAATTCGTACCCTATTTTACATTCTTATCTATGATGGCAAAAATGCTAGTGGTGGTCCTCATACTTATGATTATTGGATTTCTAAATTTTCATAATTTCAAAACGTCAGTTCTTATTTTGATAAGTTAAATCAACAATTTATTTTCATTTAATATATCATTAGAAGTGGTAGAGGATTGCTCTCTTCAGAGTAGAAGGTCCTATAGCAGTGGTGCGCAAATTAGGGGTCGCCAAATTTTTATGAAATGCATTATGCCTGCATGCTGCATATCATACAGTGTACATATAAAGAGTGAAGCACCATCACTCATTGTTTAATTACAATTCCATGCTGTCCGCTCTTTCTTTGACTGTAATGCGTAATATATGCAAAGTGTGAAGACGCGAGTTTTTCACTCCGGTGGATAACGCCCTCTTAGCGGTAATTCACCAGTTTTACTGAAAAGTGCCTATTTGACTAGACGTTGACAGCAGGAAAAATGCAAAAATTAGTTTTCGTGTTCAGCCAATCATATGGTGAGGTTCGCGGTGTATTTGATAGTCAGAGTGAAGGCGTGAAGTGTTCGCATGAAGTTGTAACATGTAACAGTTGGCCTGCAATTGTTTTAGTTTATCCTCGAACTTTATCATGTGACGTTGTGTAATTATGATTTTTTATATTTTTATCGAGCTTTGCAACTTTTTGTTATCAGTACTATCATTAGAGAAACTATCATTAAATTAACAAAGAACTTTCTCTAATGATTTGTACTATCATTAGAGAAAGTTCTTTGTTAATTTTATTGAATTTCTCGAAAATAATTATAAAATTTTATATATTATTTGTTTTAGTTTAAATAATTTAACCCCTATCTTCATAATGGATGGAATAATATGTATACCAGGTACATTTCAGCTAACAAACGAACAAAAAGTGATGAGGAGTCGCAAAATACTGAACTAAATGGCCAATCTCAAAAAAATAAGAAAATATAATGAGGAATTTATTAAGTATGGTTTTATATTTTGTGTTGTTGATGATGAAGAACGCCCAATATGTGTCATTTGCAACGAAAAATTAGCAAATGAGAGCATGAAACCAGCTAAATTAAAAAGGTACCTGGAAATTAAACATAAAGAACTTCAAAATAAACATGCCGATTTTTTTTTAAAGATGAGCTGAAAATCTGAAAATTCAAAGTGCCCATTTAAAGAAACTTACAACAATACCTCAGAAAGAATTACCAACTACTTTAGAGTTTATTATCTAATAGGAAAAACAATGAAACTCCATACGATTGGATAATCCCTTATCTTTCCTGCAGCAACTAAGATGACATCAATTATGATTGGCGAAAAATATGGAAATGAACTAAAAACAATACCATTATCATGAGATACCATGTCTCGGCGGATTTCCGAAATGTCACGAAATATCGAATCAGAAGTCATAAAATGCATACAAAATTCATCTGTATTTGCTTTACAACTGGACAAAATTACTGATATTACTAAAATGTCACAACTAATTATTTACGTTAGGTTTGTTTTTAATGAAGATATAACAGAAACGTTTTCATGTTGCAAAAGTTTTTTAGGAAAAACAACTGGAGAAAAAATTTTCGA
Source organism: Latrodectus elegans (assembly GCA_030067965.1). Classification (NCBI taxonomy): domain Eukaryota; kingdom Metazoa; phylum Arthropoda; class Arachnida; order Araneae; family Theridiidae; genus Latrodectus; species Latrodectus elegans. The sequence continues at coordinate 33,974,866 of CM057822.1, read as the reverse complement.
AATAATAAATGAATATTTTGAAAGAAAGTCCCTTACCTGGGCACACTATGTTGAGGTTTGTACAGATGGTGCTGCAGCATTATCAGATTCGAATTAAGGGTTCACAGGCTTAATTCAGAAGGTGGAGCCTCATATGGTATTTAATCACTGTATGATTCATAGGCAAGCTCTTGTTGCAAAAGATATGGATGAAGAATTGCGCAACATATTACAAGATGCTGTTAGTTCAATTAACTACACCTTGCGCCATTAAACCAAACCAACCAACCAACTTTCAATTAACTACATTAAATGCAACAGCCACAACAGCAGTCTCTTTTCAATACTTTGAATTCTTTGCAATGAGATGGGCTCAAAGTATGAGAGATTATTGTTACACTCCGAAGTCAGATGGCTTTTACGTGGGAAAATAATACTAAGACGGATATTTGATTTGAGAAATGAAGTGTACATGTTTTTAATCGAAAAGAAACATAGATTGGCAAGTTATTATATCATTGAAGTTTGGCTAGAGAAGCCGAGCTATTTAGTTGATATTTTCGAAAAACTTGACGACTTAAATTTGAGCTTACAGGGTGAGAATTACACTATCATAACTTCGGTCAGTAAAATTCAAGCTTTTAAGAATAAGCTTATTCTCTGGCCAACTGAACTGAATAAAAACAAAACCGACATGTTCCCTTGTTTTAACGATTTTATCAAGGAATATAATATAATATAATATAATATAATATAATATAATATAATATAATATAATATAATATAATATAATCTATATATATATATATATATATATATATATATATATACATATACATATATATACATATATATATATATATATATATATATATAAACATTTCTAATTACATTGAAAAGTTAAAGGAAAATTTTTTCGAGAAGATTCAAGGATTATCCTGAAAACGATCTTGATTGGATTCGTGATCCATTTTCCCTTGACATATGCAGTTCAACTTTTCAAATTAATGAGAAAGAGCAATTGGTAAATCTAATTAGTGGTTATACTCTTCGAAATCAATTTAATATTCAGCCTTGCCAAACATTTTGGCTATCCGTGGAAAAACAATATCCCGTTTTATGCAAGAATGCCATCAGAGTGTTAATACAATTTGCATCAACGTATTTATGTGAAACTGGATTTAGCAAACTAGTTTCAATAAAAACTGAATACCGCTCGCGGTTAAGCCCTGAAGATGATATGCGAATTGCAATTAGTAACATGGATCCACAAACATGGATGAGATAATTAGAAACTTGCAGCCACAGACATCTCATTAAAGGGCAATTTACTGATTTTTGTGCTATACAAAAAGTATTTTCTTAAAATTATAAATAACATTAATATAAGTCAAATATGATGATGTTTTTATTCGATGAAACGAAGAAATGCTCGAAATATACATCGTATTTGTGAACATTTATCTCTAGGGGTCGCCAAAATGTTTTTCACAGTCAAGAAAAGTTTGCGCGCTACTGTCCTATAGGCTATATCCCAGCCATTATTAAACAGCAGGAAATGAGCATTGCGCTTCCGTTTTTTTATACTCACTTCTATAAGGGTGGATATTTGAATTTTTCTGGGATTTCGGGATTGCAATATGTAAATATGTTCCATTACTCATGAAAAGTCTTAAGTCCACGGCGTAAACTGGCACAATAATTGTTGTGCCAGTTTACTGTGGTTGTTAAAAAGACTTATAATATATTTTGACTATTAGACTTTCTAATACACGGTATCAAAAATTAGATTGGGTTGTAAAGTCGAATTCTAACTGATCGTTTTGTTTTGAGGAATCATATCATGAGGATCATGGATTATTTCTTTTATGTTGACTCATCATTATAATTTGGCGGAAATCGAACATGATTATGATTTCATTTCAGTTTAGATCAAAGTGCTTAGTATTTCTTGGAAAGGACTACAATAAAGGCAGTACTTGTCGTGAAAAAAGATTGAATAAAAAACAGCATCTATATTCTTTGCAATTCAATTTTTTCTTAAAAGTAAGGGTTTGAATTAAAAACAATGTCATACAAATTAAAATAAAAAAAAAATCGATTCTATTCATTAATTTGCTTTAAAAGATGATTCTCATGTGGCAAGCTTACAATTAAATACGTAAATGTGGGCTGTATTATTTTTATTGTTGCAAAGGAGGGAAAAAACCAGGTTTACTTCGGGGAATAAATATGGTTTATTCCCCTGGAAATTTAAAAAAATTCCTCAGAGTTTTGTGGAAACTCGAAAATTTTGAAATTTTTCAGATGATTTAGAAATTTTTAACGTTATTTTTAATATAAATTAAATAAAAATACACTTACTTTATGATAATAGAATGATATTACTGTGATAAGATTTTCAAAAAAGGGAAACAATTTCGCATTAATGATCAATTTAGAATAGCTTCAAAAATTAATGCTCTGGAAGTATTTTTTTCTTTTAAGTCTTGGTACGAATTCATAATGACAGAAATATAGAAATGTCAACTTATTCTAATAGAAATATATATTGTATAAATATATATGATATTAATTCCTTTCTTTTATTTTTTTAAACAAGTATTTTTTTTTTCTCAGTACGAAACTAATTAATTTTTCTAACCAGAAGACATAACAGATATTTTTTTTGCATATTTACGTAGTTTAATTCACTTCGCTTAATTTTAAAGGCAAAACAATCCATTAAACGAAAGATGATTGGTTGAGTTTATTCCCTCAAAACTGCCAGTATTCCCTAAATCTACTGGTTTATTCCCGAAATTCCTGAGAAAATTCCCGAGACTCAATATTCCCAGGAATTTTATATCTCTAATTACACTTAATCATTTGTATTTATCCAATTGACAAATATATTCTGTTGAATATTGTTGGATTTATCTAACAATGTTCAACAAATACATTATTTAGAATGAAAAGTAAGTCGTAATAATGTAATAAGTAAGTTATAGGAATTCTTGCATTGAGAACAACATTTGCAGTTGAGGTACTTGTATAAGTTGTCATACATAGATAAAACTGTCAAAGCTCAGATATCTCAGCATTGCCAGGTATCTGACATAAGTTCAAAGATTATGTACATAACTGAATACCGGAACAAATCGTTACGACATAATTAGCATGCTTTCACTATAGAAGTTGATTAAATTTATTTTTATACTGTTCACTTTGAGTATCGATACTTCAAAGAAGAGCTAATAATTCATATAGTAAGACTACAATTTATCATGATCTAGTTTAAGGACTGAAATTATCAGAATGGAAAGTTCTGAGTTTCATCCTAATCACTGAACAACAGAAGAGGAATATTCCAATTCTGTTTCAACAAGCCCATTTTTCAGAATAATTCTTATGAGACTTTGACATTATGTGATAATATCATGGAAAATGCACATTATTGTTATGAAAAATGTTAGCGCATATAATTTCAATGAAACTTATGAAAAAAGTTGTTTTTTTTTTTATTTGTTTTTTTTTTTTTCAAGCAACTTGCTTATATAAGAATGTTTAAGTTGTCTAAGTTTAAGGAAGAAAGTAGTTTTCAGCAAATTAACATGGTGAAAAAAGATGCTTCATAATGGTTGAGAAAATAGAAAATCGTTTAAGGATAGTTAAAACCCATTTCACTTATACGAAAATTAATAAAGTTACCTAAATATCTAAACAAGATGTTTTCCTACCATTACAATTACTTATCTCATATATGAAGTAATCATTCATATTTGAAGGACTTACTTCATACATAGAATGCCATAAATGAAGTATATTTTGTAAGGTTTACTTATATAGAAAGTAGGCATTGATTGAAATGTAGAGTGGAATTTTACGGTATTTACTTTTTTCTCCTTAGTTACAATCTTTAATTGAAATAAAAAACATAATTCCTAATAATTTTTTGTGAAGAAAAATATAGAATTAACTGGCGTTTTCTATTAAACTTATATGAAAGTGTATTATGTGGACCATTTGCCGCATAGAAATCACCCTGAATTATAAATGTTATGTTATTAGTCACCACATTATTATATAGTATTTACAAATAGATATTTGAATTTAAATTTATTGTTTTTTAATTATACGTTGTGTGCTTATTTTTCTTCTTAAATTCGAATCTGGAAATAGATGTCGTAACTGGGTTTCTTTTCTAATAAAAAAATTACTTTAAATTTAATCGTTAGATATAACCAATCTATTTACATATATATTAAACTAATTTACATATCTTATTTCAAATATTTAAGCATCATTGATGAACAACAAAGATAAGTGCCCATGTGGCTTTCATACTTTACACAAATTAATTAAAATGATAAAATAAGTGGTACCATTTAAGAAACTACTAGATACAGAAATAATTTATATAAAAATCATTGACTTACGGAAGACAATTATATCATTAGTCCGGCCTTTTTTGACGACTTCTAAAACATGTTTCTCTCATTCCATCTGTTACTTTCACAAGCCAATTCCCTGTTATAGAAGTTAATATCTTTTCCAGTATGAGAACTCCTAGGATTTGATTAATCAAATTTCATAACTCTTGAGGTATAATTTCTTATTAATTTATAAGCCTTGTGGATTCAGTTGGCATTAATCGGAATTGAATATTGAGCTGTATGTTTCATATTTGCTGTATGAACCTTCTTGATTAACTTTCTTCTTCAGGCTTTCTCCCCTGCAATTTTTGTAGTTACTCTATCTTCGCTCAAGCCTCCGACGCTCTTCAACTCTCTGGAACAGGTTTCCACGAGACACACAAGGTTATCCTTCATCCCAAACTATCACCGGTTTCGCTTCCAGCAAAACCGAAGATAGTTTGTTTATAGACGATTAATATAGAACTACATTTAATTTCCTGTTAAAATTATTTTTGAATTTAAAATTTTAGAATACTGCTTTTTTAAAGTTAAATTACGTATTTGGAACTATATTCAAAGATTATAAGTTCACAATCTGCAATATAATAATTGTATAAGTGTTTATTTCATTTTATTTTTAATTGTTTTTTATTATCTGAAATTTATATACCGTTAAAAAAGTTTGTGATTATTTTAAGAATTTAATCTGTTCCGATCTTTATATTTCAATTTTATTTATTTCATAAATACAACGATAACAAAATAACATTATTCCAAATTTCATTTCTCTGTTCATTACTTTTGTGTATTTTTGAGTGCATTTTTTCTTTTCTTTTATTCCAATTTATATCTGTAAGTTGATAAATAAAATATACATTTACAAGTATCTTTGACACTTGTAAATGTATATTTTATTGTATCAAAAAATTTCTTAATATTATAATAAATACTTATTTAACAATAGGAAAATTTTATTTGACAGTTAAATTGTAAAGGTTTGCATTTTAAAATAATTATTTTACTTTGAGTGAAGAATTATAAAATAATCCGATTTATAAAAAAATGCAAAAATTTTAATTCAGCTGCTTTTTAAATTGTAATATAAAAAAGATTATTGCAAAAGCAATTATTTGTCCTTTTTTGAATCATTAACATCAGAAAAAGAAAAATATGCCTCCATTTTTGGAAAAAAGTAATTTTTTTAATCTTAATGACATTCCAATTATTACAGAAACAAATAACAATAACTATATTTTTAGTGTCAAATTTGTCCAGATAATTAACTGACATTATTTTGTTTTCATACTTGTAACGTTTTTTGCATTGTATACATTATATGTAAGAAGTAATTATGAGCAATAAATAATGCATAAAATTAATTTTCTGATTGTCTAAAAAATAAAAATTATATATACATTGTTATTTAAAGCTAGTTTATATATTGCTAATACTAAAACATTAAATTTATTCAAATATTTACACGTTATGGTTCTTTCAAGTACACTAACTTACTAGGAATGTCTCTTAATGTAGTTATTGTTGAAATGTTATTCTTGGAGAGCAACGTTTCTTAAGCTATGAAATAAACTTTTGAGAATAAACATAAAAATTATATATGTGAAACATTTATAACATCTAATTAAAAATGTTACCGTAATATTACTTTCTTAACCATTAAAAATGTATGTTTAAATATCTGATAAAGTGAAATTTTCAAGTTGGCTCTTAATATATTATGACTCAAAAGTTTTTGTCTTTATGAGTTTTAAAAGTAAATATCTTTCAGCTGCATTAAGCAATTTTTCTATCCAAGATTTATTGTTATTTTTGTAGTAAACACTACAATGTGTAAACAGTATTATAAAAATATTATTTTATAATACATTAGATACACCTAATCACTGAAATGTATTTTTTTGTATTGATAAATTCGATAAATATTCTTTTACGGAGATTTCTGCAGAATTGAAAAGTAAGTGTTAATATTTGTTAAGCAGGTCATATTTCATGTATTTTTATCATATTGCTTTTTTAAGCCGAGCTGGCAGCCGAATGGTTAGCGCTCTTGCCTTCGGTTCAACAATTCGTGGGTTCGAATCCCACCTTGGGCATGGATGTTTGTAGTGGTTCGGATTCCACTTTAATCCGTAGGTCCCGGTCTAATTAGCCCTTGTGTGCCAAAAATGACCGTTGAGCGAAAAACAAACA